>JALPQI010007949.1:0-56144 GCA_025490895.1 Thaumatotibia leucotreta | reverse complement strand
CATGAAGTTCTGTAAAAATTTGACAGTTGGTATAATGGAGCAAATGTCAAACTTCATTGTTGCCTGAACGGAATAGTGATGTTACTGCTGTTGCTGCAATTTACCGATACGTCAATCGAAATAAATAAGTAAACCTTTTTTTATGGAGGTACGAATAATTGCTATAATAGTAGGTACGCACATATTTTCTAAAAGTTTGTCATGGTTTCGACAGGTCCTCGCGAGCCCGTGTGCCCGGTGGATACGCGGCTTTACAGACTGTGTGGAACTTGACAACCAGATAAATGTCATAATTGTTATTCAATTCAATGTATTTATTCACATAAGCTAGTATTAACACCAAATCACTTACTAGTTACATCATAAAAATAAATAAAAAATTAAAATTATGTTAAAATAATAGTAAGCACATAATAATTACAAATTCAATTATAAAATCACGTATAATTTAATTTTTCGTAGAATAATAATTTATATACCACTACGTTATTTATCACCTAGATGTGCTCTGATTTTAATAAATGGTTTTAGTGAGTTTATATACTGTATTTACGGCATTTCTCTATTTGGCATATCTACATTGCACTCTGAGCTAGCAGCACGCAAGTTTGCCAACGTGGGTTGGGAGTGGTTTGCTATGAATTTTGCTTATAGAGGTCACGTCCTATCCGTCCTATAAAACATCTTACCTAAATGCGACTTTACGTCATTATGACGTCACCGGCTCCAAAGTTTCGCTGCCTGCTAATGATTCTAAGTAAGATTACCAAACACTTTTTTAATTCGGATTACCTAACACTTTTTTAATTAAACTTTTTCAATGGCAAGTACCAGATCTAACGCCCTTTCGCACTTGACTGAAAATTTTACGACGGTAAAATCGAGCGTTTCTCAACACTATTGTGAGCTGTCAAAAACGACTTCTTACGATGCCGCTACTTTAGTGTCAGAATATGTATGACGTATGTCATTGTCATCATGTATTTTTTTCCGGGTTATACTTGTGGACAGACGAAAGAACTAAGTTGTACAGCCTTCATGTGAGCTGAAATGGGTCCGGGTAATGCGCAACTAACAACACACTACATAACAATTTCGCTGTTTGCCTCTCTAACGCACACACGTATTGGCTAGAAAGAGAGGAAAACAGCAAAATTGTAACTTTATAAAACGCGACACAGACAACCAATGCTCATCTTAACAATAAAGGTGCATTCAGACCAAACGAGCACTCCCTATTCTATCCCCCACTACGAAATCAACGAATCACTTTTTGTGTAACGATCGAATTTCGTAGAGTAGGGGGTTAGAATAGCGAATGCTCGTTTGGTCTGAATGCACCTTAAGAAAACAGTCAAAAATATAACTAAACGGTTAAACTCACAGTGCATTTAGTCATTACGCGGGACATGTGCATACCACGCGGCCACACGTTTGGTGCGTTAACACGTTCGCCTCCAGTACTGTTTCACTAAGCGCTAACACTATGCCGATCGAAATTATAGATATGCCTTATGCCAGTGATACAGCACTTGTGTCAAAAAACTTGATTTATGCTAGTGGCATAAGAATAAGGTTACCTACTCTGATCACGTATGTGTGTCACTGGCATAGGAATCAGATTTTGTTGGTCACGTACGCTGTGTCACCGGCGTCGAACGTGTTAACACGGGCTCAGTGCTTTATAATGGAGACCAAGGCTCTCCGAAACATGTCGCGCGTTGTGACTAAATACGTACGTATACGTTGTATATAGGGCTCACGGTACACGTGTAACCCGCCAAACCGGATACCCGTGTTCTTAAGCCCGACGGTACTAAGAACCCGAATTACACGAACCCGCCGGGTACCCGTGTCCGTGTCCAATACACGGATACCATTTACACGAAACCGCGTGCTACCCGGGTACCCGGGTACTTAAGATCGAACCGAACGGGTTCGAATACCTACGTGATGAAAGATGCAGTTCTGGGCAACCTTTCTTCTTAGGAAAACTTAAACGGCCTACCTACCTATATCGAATTTTTTTTTTTCTACATACTAAGGCTCTTCCAGACTATGTGCGCGAATTGTGTTGATCTTAAAAAAAACCTGCCTGAGTGCTGATACTTATAATATAAATCTTTAAATCGAATTAATCCATCTCAAATCGCAACTCCCTTCGGCACAGGTACAATCACGTCAATGTATGAATGTACGGTATGTAGGTAAATTAAATAAATATCATTTGACAATCTTACTCTAATCAACCTAGTCCCACAGTCCTCTATTAGCTTGCCCAGCGTGGCGATTAAGGGACATTTATCTAATGCGTCTATAATATGCATAGTTAATACGAGAGACTTACGCCTAGCAGTAGACTGAGATGGGCCGATGATGTGTGGAGTGTGGACCATTTGACAAATCACAAAAATGCCCTCGCCGGGACTCAAACCCGTAACTTCTAGCTTCGTAGGCAGAGTCAATCCCGACTGAGCCGTCGTCATTGTACATTTCAGAAGGCAAGGTATCTAATTACAGCAAAGTGGGAAACTAGGATTAGATTTCAATCAAATAATCGATCATGACTCATCAAAACAGGAATAATACTGTATTATGGAGTTTAATACCGTCAATAACTTTAATAGCATGTGTTGGTAGTAGAGGTCGGTGACGCGCCATTAGTACAAGTCCGGCACTTATCTATCCAGGCCAGGACACGGGGTGGCGGGCGCGAGGCTATTTCCTCGGTGGCACGGGAAATAGGACATTTTCCCCCTTTGTTTGGAGTTGCGTTTCAGCTTTTTAACCTCATGGGATTACTTGAAAATGGTGGCGGAGATTGCTTGTTAAGCCTGATTTGTTTTATTTACGTTACATAACAGGAAGGCGGAAGTGTATTCATAGTGAAATATAATATATTAAGTTGTTACCTGTCGGAATTTGAGAAGCAGAGCTTTTTCGATAGAGACAGTGAAGTTTAGATATTCAAGTAAAATTAAGTCTTTGTTAGATATTCGTCTAACTTTAATCTATTGGGTAAGTATTAATTTTAATGCGTATTATGTGGAATGTCCCTACAGTTAAGCATATTTTTATAACCACTGAGTCAAAAACGGATTTTTGTGTCTTGGAATTCAGTTCAGACACAGTTGAGTAAAGGGAGCATGTTTATTTATTATTTATTTATTTATTGAATTATTAAATCAGTTGACAAATATCAAAATTATCACAGGCCCTGCAAAACTGTTTAACAGTTTTGATATACGTATCACCGTATCAGAACATTCGGCATTCATATTAATACCTAATACGTGCACCAGAAATTTTTTGTACTCTGACACCTCTCCAATAGGCATGATGACTGGCAAGTCAAATAAGTATCTTTTTTCGAACTGTCAAAACGATCACCGCTATGGAACTTTATATGAAATACTCAAAAGTGACGTCACGTTTGAGTACTGCCAAATGACCTACTCTTTTACGTTCATTTCAATTTATTAAATAGAAGTTCTGTACAAAAATTGCTGCAATCTACATCTTAGTAATAATTTCTTCGTGTATTATGTCGTGCATAATGTTAAATAATTTATTTTAACTACAGTCATCATCCCTATTACCCCATAGTAGTAATGGGATTGTACATTACCCGCCAGCACTGATTATTCTACGTACACGGTCGGTCTCCCTACCATGAATAAAACATAATTATAATTAATCATTACACCTAATACATATACATACTTTGAATTTACGTGCATTGACCTAAACTTTAATAAATTATTTCAACACGCCATTTGTTTTACGTAGCGAATAATATACAAGGTGTAACAAACATATACCACTAATTGGAGTTCGAGGCCAAAGAAACTACGACAGATGCGTTACTGTCAAATCTGTCAAAGTCTCTAATGTCATTGTCAAATATAGTTTTCAGGTTTCGACAACCTTTTATAATTTTATTTATTTATTTTAAATAATTCCTAATAAAAACATTACATACCTCTGTAATGGTTGTACACCTTTTTGTTCAACTAGGATATTATTGATATTACAAAATTTTATTGTAAATAACTTAAAATGATGAGAGCCTACGTTTCAAAGCCTATTTTAAAAAGAAATTGAAGTACCATGCAGTGAACACAAACGACAGCTTGCCATATTAATTAAGACAGAATGGTTAAATTACTAAGTGAGCCCCTTTTTGTATTTTAACATGCCTGGACCAAGTGAATCACCTTGTTAACAAACTACGGAAGAAAACAAAACGTTAGATCAGTATGATAATTTAAATGGAAAACTATAGCACTGCCAAAGAAATTTGTCAAAAGAATTTTACGAATACGAAATTGAACATAAAACACGCTACTACTACTACTACTAGAAATAGAGTTTTAATTTATGTGTAGTTAAATTGCTGCACCAAATGTTATTAACTCCTGAGGTGATACAAGCGCAATACCAACTTTGTTACTAATAATTGCGGATAATTAGGTTTTTAATCAAATATCTTATAATTACGCGAAAATAAGTAAATAATATTGTTTCAATAAATTAAAGAATTAAAATTACCAAAAAATAAGATATCTCAACGTCTGTTTTTAGAAAATAAGGATTTACTATTGTAAGAACGTTTCATTGTTGTGGCAATATTTTCGTAGATTCTTTGGCCTCGAACTCCAGTTAGTGGTATAGATATGATCTTAATCAATACGACACTGAATGGACCCTTAAACGTTTCAGTTTTAGTTTTAAAACTTGTATTTTGACCTTTTCGTCTTCGGGTTTCGTCTTCGGTCAACGGAAAGTCGAATTGTAAACTGTTTTTCAACAAACTGTACCTATATACTTACAATACTATGACTTCTAAATAATACACAGAAATGTAGAAGGAGGTCTATTCACAGCATTTCTCAAACAGTTTGTACATTTGGATCGACATTGTACATTTCGATATTGATAAATATTTGAAGGCTGGTAGAGTCAACGATGCTGAGCAAGATCCACCACACATATTTAAGTAAACTTACGTTTACTTATATCCTGACTTTTCGGGCATGACGTTAAATATGAGTGATAATCGTGAAAGTTTAAGATCCAACACATTTCCCGTGCATTTCCCAAAATATTTGTTTCAACATTCTGTTTTTGTTACCAAAAATGTATTCCATACAAACTTTCTGGGACATTTTGGAATATGTGGTGGATCTTACTCAGCATCATTGATTTGACCAGCCTAAGTATGTACTTTTTAAGTTTTCATCAATATCATAGACGTGACTCTTTACAAACTTTTGGAGAATTGCTCAATATATCTATACATCTCTTATTTTTTGTCACTACTTACCAAACCGTGAGTCTTACTTAAATTTCACTCTGTAACGGCCTTGAAGGTACTTTAATAAAAAAACATATAAATAGCTACTTACAAGCAATTTGCTTCCCAATCCTAATGATAAAAATTACCCATAAGTCTTCGGTTCGCTGATTACGCTTTCTATTATTTGCGTTCTTATCTATTGCTACTACGTCTACATAATATTAATATTAGCATAAATTACTTACTGTAGACACTACAATATGATTTGGTATCCAACGGTGTAAATATATTATAAGTATAACAAACAAACCACAAAACAATCAAAAACATGCAAATACTGTGTTTCATGGTTCACCTGGGTACATTACAGCTTGTGATTACCGTGAAGCATAATTTCTACTTAGGATATTTGAGATTAAATAATGTCTATAGTGCATGTAAAATAATTAATTACGTGTTTAGTAATATATTATTGAAAAAAAAATGCATATATCTCGGTGCCCAATACTAGTCTTACAGGTACCTACTGACATACAAAATACATTAAGCTAATAAACTCTTTTTGGTGGTAAGTATTCGAAGTGCATATTATATGGCCGGATTAAGACAAATAAAATAATTCCTCTAGTTAATTATGGTCTGGATTTCTAGATTCTAGGGGTACCTAAGTACCTAAGTATTGTAATACCTACACAATCCAGTAAACCTACAAGGTAGGTACGTGAAAATTAGGTCTATGGAGACTACATTATTTAAGTATTTGGTTAATCCGGCCTTTAAATTATCTGAATACTTACAAGCTGTGGGTAAACCCTTACCAGCGGCTCTAGCACTTCATTTGTTGGACAGCAAACAGCTGCTCACGGTATTTACTATCCCATATCTCTTTGATTGTATCGATTAAAAAGAGACGGCTAGCCGCGAGAAGACTACGGGTTGCCACCGCATAGCAGGGCCCTGTGCTAGAGCCGCATTCTTCGGTTCAGTGACAGTTAGTCATTATCGACAGTGTAAAGAGGGAAAGAGTATATTTACGTAGTCGTTAGCGACTAATACTATCACTGTGGACTCATGATATGGGTACTGACGGGTGGACTCACCCCGGGACTTGATAGAGAGCGCTATGGCAGCAACGGTGGCTGGTCGAGCTGGTGTCACCGTTTGAGCCGCGCGGGCTTGCTCTGGATACCATAATATAATGAGTAATCTTTGCCAACACTTTATCAACGGATGGATTACTTGAGCCTATATAGAACGGTCCATAAAAGTCACCTTTGGAAAGTACTTGCTAAACGAATCAAACTGCTATTAGAGTAGAAAGAATAAACAGGCAATCAAATATGTTGTCTAGTAAATGGGATTTTTACGGCAGGTGCGCAGAGACAAGTGGAACACCGGAAGACGAACTCGCAATAAATCCCCCTCGCTACTTCCGGCGCATTTGAAATTCAATATGGCGGCCGCGGTTTCGTTAACCATATTACTGATACAGACCTTACCCCAGTAGGTAATTCCGTATCTATATTTTGTACAGATATTTTTGAGAGTAGAAATTCAATAAACGCACTAACTAAACGAATTTGCAAGAATCTACTTTATTATACTAACGAATATTTATTCATTTTGATCATTCATTATATAGATACGAAAAATGTAAAAACAAACTATTTGAAGTGCTACCCCTCTACACTCACGTGCCCGAGTTTTAAGGCTACCGCGGGTAGCGTTGACTACAAAGAGTTGTAGGTAGTATGTATATCGATCTCACAAGTGCTAAATTAATCTTAAATTAATACAATGAGAATATTAGGACATTAATTCACAAATCAGCGTAATCACGGGACTAGCCAACCATTAATTCAATTAAAAGGCTCGTGTTATGGGCACTGTAATACGTATAAATACATATATAATAATAACAATAAAGAGGTGAGCTGTTGGGTAGGAACGAGCCCAATCATACGAGTGCTCCCGAGAGTCGGTCGGGGTCTCCGTCTCCGGCGTGTCTTCGTCGGTCGGAGTTACACCCCAAGGGTGATTCGCAGCGCAGCTCTGGCTTGCCTTAATTGGCCGTCCAGAGAGGAGTCGTTAGAGCTACACGCTCCAGGGGTCGAAGTGAAAATTTGCGTGAGTTGATGCAGTGTGAAGCCACTGCGCAGAAAGTGGTGTACATCTCTCTACACTTTGAGCCACCTACACTGGTGTTGTCTCTTGTGAGGGCATGTACTTGCGGCGGAATCGTTTTTATGGCAGGTATCAGGACCTCATTTCTATAGCTCTTTCTCTGACCCATCCAATCTTCATCACCATAGGTTTTTCCTTTTCATATCAATAGCGTCTATACACCTGCTGGGGCCGCTCAGAGATATTTATTGTCGTGCTCTTAAATGAGTTGCAGCAAGTGTACAACACAGCGAATTTCTCCAACGAATTTTACGTGTTAGATCCACATCCTCGCGCAAGCTTATCAAAAATCCTGGACGTAATAGCCCGTGCAACTAAAATAAAATATATTAAATAATATTATAACATGCACAGAGATTCGAACTCGGTAGTCGAACCCTGGACCTTCAGCTCAATCCGAATAACTAAAGAATCGTCATATTACAGTTTGTTCATACTACATAAGTTATCAACATTTAAAAAAAACAATGTCGCTTTTTTCTAATTTTTAATTTATATTTAAGTATTTATTACTTAGATAAGTACCTAACTATATTTTGGCGACGTACACATTCAACAGAATAAATACACATAAGAAAAACAATACAAGTTCTATTTTCCATAGATCAGGGCTGGGATCGATTATCAAACATCTAGTAAGCTTCTTAACTCACCCATTAATTACTTGTTATTAAAAGCTTCACCCTGGTTTCTAATGACACATTTCACAATCTGTTATAAATATATAGTTCTAGATTTCTCCTCATTGACCCATTTGGATTGATCACAAATATGTATTGTAGATTATTAGATAAGTAGTAGATTAACGAAATTTTATTTTTCAAAAGGTCAAGGTTCGATTCCTACACGTACATATTTTTTTGCAAGTGTAATGAATGTAGTTTTCGCTATGTATGTATGATTTTTAGTAGTAGATTGTTAACTAAGGGTCGAAAGTGGTCACTTTGGAGTCGAGATATTTCTGACACTCCCTCGAACGTAGTGACTAGTGAGTGACTTTTAATTTCGATTTTGAAGAAAGTAAAATAATCGATTAAGTTTTAATAAAAATAAGTAAATTACTTACGACCCTGAGCACGGAAGAGTAACTTTCGACCCACCTAACTACTCGTAGGTACGTATGAAAATTGAACTTTCCGATCAGAAAAGATGAAAAAAAGGAACATAGGTGAACTATCACGATGGTTGATGGTATATTAAATTTTAGTTTTGACTTGTTCCCAAAAATTTGATTGAGTGGTAAATTTAATACCTAACACCTTTGCAAGGAGAAGGGTAAACTATTATAGTTAAAATTCTAAGACAAGACTGCATTTTATATCTCACCTTGGTATAATCGTTTATTCTACTAAGTAAACATAATTATATTTTTTTTCGTTTATTTTTACTAAGTGCACGTCACGTGAAAGTATATTTTAATTTTAACGTTAAATCAAGAGATTTGAGGACATGACATGAGACATTAAGAGATTTAAGGCTGAGATGTGTGTGCAGAAAATTAAAATATTAAAACTCTTTTCCTAATGTAAAGTGTGCCGAACCCAAGTTTTTTAGCATATCCAGCCAAATACGTCAGTAAAATTTCAGTGATAGCACTCAAATTTTTTTTTAGACCATTTTTGGAGTAAGATACTTTTGTATTAAATGCCGGAATATTTAATATAAACGTATTAGTATTTACCTTAAAATACATCTTTAACTTACTATCAATCCGTCAGATTGATAGGTAACAAGTTAAATTCGGACCGAATGCAGTTAAGTTTATATTCGTTAGGTTTGGTCGGGCCGGATTAGTTAATAATGTTACGATTGTATGATAGTAATTTGATTATAAATTATAATCCAATCAAGTTGAAAATCAATTTGTCTTAGAATTAATTTGCTGGCATAATGAAAGTCATTTCCGATTATTTGCTGAAGTGCTTAACAACAATCTATGATTGCAGCTATTAAGTAACTAAAGTAGTTGCCCATGTTACTCGCTCTATACTTACAGTTTTATTGGAGTTATTGCGAGAGCGGTGTTAAAATTCAGATTAAGTGGGTATCTATTCGTTTTATTTCTCATAAAATAATTGATTTGGGTACACATTCACTCTGTACTGTGGAGTCATACATAAGAGATCGTTAACCGTAAACCTATATAGTCTATCGACTAATAGAATATGACGCGGTTAAATAATAATAATAAGAAATAATTTAAATCATTGAAAGTGAAACTAGTCAGGTATCTATAAAACACATAGGTTACATACATGTACTTATGTAACATTTCGTACTTGGTCATAGTGACAACAATTATGTTGAGCACTTTCATACTGATTGCCACTGGGACAAAGTCTGAAATGGTACGTGAATCAATTTCCTTTACTGAGCGTACACATAATTCACTAATAAAAGGAAAGGACTTAGCCATCATCATCACTTTTATTAATATACAGGGCGTCCCAATGTTATGGGACATGAAGGGGAAGTACCTTAAATATCGTAGATAGGTTTTTTTTGCTGAAAGAAGACTTTATTTTATTTTGAAAATTAAATAATACTGCATTCAAAAATTTTCCAAAAAAAACATCTTTTTCTAGGCATCGAACCTACTTAAAAAAAAAAAATTTTTTTCGTATTTTTTTTATCCATTCTTTCGAATGACATCATAAATCATTCGAAAGAATTGATAAAAAATAAAAAAAGATCTTAAGAAACATAGTACCTATCTAAAACTAAAAGAATTACCAGAAAAATTTGGTTCAAAATTCGAAAAAAATGTAGTAGGTTCGATTTCCAGGTGAAGCAAGTAATTTTTTGAAAAAATTAGAATGCACAATTACTTAATTTTAAAAACAACATAAGGTCTTCTATCAGCAAAATACTCTATCTTCCCCATTATGTCCCATAACTTTGGGACGCCCTGTATGTTTTAATTGACGACTCTTTGCCTATTATACAGGGTAATTTTTGCCCCTGTAGCAGGAGTTAACAGGGCAGGTACTATTAGGGACGGTCATTCATACGACGGGAACAACCAAAAATTCGCGAAAAAAAATCACCTGATGATGAGTCATCATCAGTACGTAGGTACTAAACTAACTATGAGTTACCTAAGTTTTCCTTAATTGATAGTTACGTATTAATTATCTAATTTAAAACTATATTTTTATTAAGTATTCTATTTTTTCGCGATTTCTTGGTTGTCTCCGGGATGGTGAAAGTAGCTCAGCGTGGCCGTCTCTAGTACACTGTTCACTCTTGCTACATGATCCAAGAACCACCTTGTATAATATGGCATAGATTCGTCAATTAAAACGTTTATTAATAAAAGTGATAGTATGTGTTAGTTTTTAGTAAACTTTGTCGCTTACCCTAAAGACGAGATTTCCTTGTATCTTCATATGAATAAACTGACAAAGCGGCTTTATGGCAAACGATAAAGTGGGGACGTTTCACTAAACTCACTCACATATGATGACGATTATGTGCTAAATAAGTCCTTTCCTTTTATTGAGGATAAAGTTCTAAATATTGTACTAGGTATATATCTGTTCTATCTACGGAATCAGGTTAGTATTTGAAAGAAATTCCAAAATCTAATCAATGTTTATCAGTTGAGCCGGGTGCCTGACAGCTGTTCAGCGTGCAGCAGTGAGGGTGAGAGTGGTCGGACAACTTTTTCATGCTCTTTGGACTTCACCTGGCACTACGTTTTGCCCCATCTTTATTACCTACCTAGGTTATTCAATTAAATTTTGTTCTGTGGCTGCTACATGCCTATATTGGGGAGGATGCATAGGACGGTTCCATATCAAACACTGACGAAAGGTTAAGTGAATACATAGTTACGGGAATAACATCAAATGCAAAAATCTGTAAATTGTAATATTCAAATATCGGCCACTCTGCTGCTGCTGAACACCTGCCTATAGGCTTATGACTTATGATAGTCCCGCGATTAATCGAAACAAATTATTATTCATTTATTTTTATTGTTTTTATGTAATATTTTGAATTGTCTCCCACGAATCCCAATCTAATAAAAATATCTAGTACTTAATCATCACTATCATTAGTATCTATATACCTACGTGTTAAGGTATTTTTACGAGCAAGATAATTATTATTCAAAAGTGCAGATGACTACTGGGATATACCTATGATTCATGATACATTGAGTCAGTTTTTTTGTGAACCGTAAGTCCGTAAGGCAAGACGTAGTAGCAAGTGTCGACAGGCCGACGAGGGGGTCCACAGGTCGGAGCCGCCATGCGTGATTCCGGTCACAGCCCGCCTCGCCTCGCTCGCTCGCCTCACGCTCAAAGGCTTAAACCATGACTTAAAAACTCATGTGTTGCTTAAAAGTAAAAATTTACTAGTCTCTACAAATAGACCGACAAGGACTGGCTTCAAATGGCTGCATGGTCAATCTCAATAGATTGGTATGGTATTGATAGCGAGAGAGAGAGAAAGTACTAATCTGGTGATTTCATGAACCAATATAGACTGTCTTGAAGTAATTGTGAAGACACAAATTAAATTGACAAAGTAAATATTTTGATTTGTACTTTTATTTTTTCCCCAGTAGTCACACTACTGTATATATAGGCATATATCCGAGAAAATTGACTGGTGGTTGCTAAGACCGAGTGGCCGAGGGGTGCAGGCATCAGCCGCGAAAGCGTAGCACGTGGGTTCGATTTCCACCTCGGACGCTGATGATCTTGGTCGATTTTTCTTTGGTTATATAATTATTACGCCCAATATTTATAATTTATATGTATAGAAATTTTAAATATTAGATGTCATATACCAAAGAAAAACGACCAAGATCACCTATGTCCGAGGTGGGGATCGAACCCACGTACTCAGCTTTCGCGGCTGATGCCTGTACCCCTCGGCAACTCGGTCTTAGCAACCACCGGTCAAATTTCTCGGGTATATGCAATCCCTTACAAGGCTAGGCGCCTTTGACCGAGGCCGAGGCCAAGGGGTACAGGCATCAGCCGCGAAAGCTGAGTACGTGGGTTCGATCCCCACCTCGGACATAGGTGATCTTGGTCGTTTTTATTTGGTATATGACATCTAATATTTATAATTTATATAGTATTAAGTAGTGTGACTACTGGAGAAAAATTAAAAGTACAAATCAAAATATTTAGTTAATAAATAATTTGATTTGTACTTTCGCAATATGTTCAGTTTTATATGTATAGACTGTCTTATTTGTCAATAATTCGTAAACTGATGTTAGAGATTATGGAGTTAAATAATTTGGGTACTTTGTGCTGTTATCAAGAAACTTGTTTGTGCGTAACTAGTTATCTAATTAAAATGAATATTTTTATTTTACTAATATCAGCTTACGCATTTTATTTTCGGTACCTATTTACCGACTAATTAGCATTACCAAAGCGATTACAAATATTACGTTTTCACCATATATTCATTGTGATTCCCATGAGCTAGCATCGTGGGTTAATCGTATAGTTATAAATTAACTTTCTTTCTCTCTCGAGTATGACCGGGATGGTCAGAAAGGAAGTCTGCGGCGCTAGCTCATGGTAAGCACACAGACATTTAATATACCGATAACTAATACTAATTCTAATTAAAAGAGAGAGTTTAAAAAGCATGTCTCGCTGGTTTAAGTCATTCTACTACTTATGTAATACTTAACACTGGAAAAGTGATATTTTTTTATTTAACCCTAAGGGATGTAACATTTTACCTTTCCGGGCTTGAAACTACCCTTCTGACACTCTAGGTACGGCTTTCTTCGGTATGGCTATGGAGTCATATTAATGCATTTTACTTAAAAAATTGAGTATCGAACCGGAGTATTTAATATAATAATAAGTAGTATTTTTTCACTCGTACCGTATTTTATCATGAATTATTATTATTGGCGCTATCTATTGTCACTCTCATCTCTATTTCGGTAGGTATTCGAGATCCAAGCCCCGAAATGTTGCATGCGAGCTTTGGTTAACAATCTACATAGGTACTTAGATACTATTTAAGCAATATCGTCACTCTAGGAGCCTTTCGAATTTAATTCGATCACCAGCTAAATACCTAACTATAATTACTTCAATACAATAAAGTCTATTGTAAGTTTAATATAATAATGTGTCTTATTCTTTAGTCGGCTACAAAGAATGATTGAATGAAAACAAAGCTTTAGCCATGCCGTGTTACAAAATGTTTCTGCTCTATAAAACGGAGGAGCAATTAATGTCAACAATGAGCCGTGACTTCGGTACAGATAGTTTTAAATAACTTCGATTACACTTTCCGTACATAATCGTTTCGTAGCGTATCATCTTCACGGAGAGAGTGTGACCGAAACAAAATTAAATAATGAATTCTGTCTCATCAAATCTTACTTAAAGTCAATAATAAGTAGTCAGCATTACCAAACTCTAGAAATAATGAAGCAATACTGAGAGGAGGAACTAAATTTTTTGGACATCAGTCATCACCCAGAGTGATAGGATAGGTATATACTTACTCTTACGCCATACTAAATACTTATTATATTTAATGTGTATCGAAAGTTTGGCTACGTTGCTTGCCAGTAAGTATAGTAGGTATCATACCTACGTATGATAAGCTTTTTTAGGAAACGTGGTTGGGTCATTTTATAGAACCGAAGTTTAAATAATTAAAAAAAGGATTTATGTTTAATACGAAGGTTTAGTCTAATAGGAAAAAGGAAACCCCGCCGGTGTACCTAAACGCACTTAAAGGAACGAAAATTAATAGCATTTGGCAAACAATGTATTTCCGACATTGTGATTACAATGCAATCTACGCATCAACCGTATGTAGTAACCTACCTACATATCATAGGAATAGGTATCCGTATTTTGCATGGCTTAGTAATGCTGCCTTTCCACTCGCACAAAGATAAGAGAAGTAGAGAACGGCCGTTTAGGAATCAACTATAATGTAAACACGACAATCCTTATAGTGCCGCTTAGAGACAATCGGAGATTTCAGCCAATGAAATAAGGTGTACAAAAATGTTCAAAATATGTCCCAGTGCACTCTAATTCTGTGTAATAAGAACGTCGTAACATATTTATGAGCGGATTCTTTCGATACTTATTTATGCACTTGACTGTACAATATTTGGGTCAAAATTAACAATTTTCGTTGTCTTATTTTGTGTCCCTAGAAAACGTGACGCAGTGGTGATTTTTGTATGAGATGATGTTTTGTTTTCAATTTATGATGTACCTATGGATTAAAATCTAGCGTGAAAAAAAAAATAGGTACAAGTGCACCGGATTTTTTTTTATATACTGAGTTGAAACGGCAACTAAAAGCGTGACAGAGGGGTATGAAACAAGACAACGAAAAAATGTTTCACCCATTTGCCCCGTCACATCTCCACTCTTTCATAAGAAGACCAGAAAACGCCAAGGTACGGAAATATAGTGAGCTCGGCGTTGAATATATTGTTATCCCATTCGGCGTAGTAACCCTCGCTTCGGGTGGGCCTGAGTTTTAGACACCTCTGTAGACTGAAGCGCGGGCACAAACATATCCTACTTAATTATCACATTTAAGTGATGTATGTTATTGACTACCTAACTGATCAGCGCGATCTGTGTTATGTGTAGAATATACCGAATATAAAAATGAAAAAACTGTCGGTAGGTCAGCCAATAATCAGCACGGCAGTAAGACAGTTATTTGGTGTTTTTGCATTTAGCGTTAGTTCTATTTAAATGGAAGGAAGTGACGACCCTGCCAGTGTCCGCAACAATGGGCCCACGCAACCGCTTGGGGATATAAATTCCAATCGCAGAACGAGCGCAGGCGAATCGAATTTTCAGAGAAACTATAGTAATTATATAAGTGGTTTCTCTGATATAAGTTAATGTACTGTCTATGTTTATTGACACGCCACGCCTGATTATTATTTGACCAATCCGAGCTCTGTTAGCAGTCTGAATACTCGACCTGCAGGGACCACACTGTTACTGACAGAGTCCTTTGGTTATTGCTAGTGCCTTGTTTAGGTATGCTATGGGTAGGCAAGTGAGACTTACTTCATCTTAAAACTGACCCGAATGTTATGTTATAATCGTATGTGCCATGCAAAACCAGTTAACATCTATCTACAGTTAAGCGATCATACTCTAATCTTCACTGACTTTTCTACATGAGGGGAACATTATTTGTTTTACGCAACGGTTAGGTTTTATCAATAGCCAGCAAATCAATAGGCTACGGATGAGTATAGTTAGCGAAATTAGTGTAGGAAAATTATTTTCATGCTACAATATAAAATTAGTTCCAATTTCACTTGTACCATACCATAAAACGGGGTGAGTAGGGTTTCCGAGAGAAATTGGGTCGTGAACGGGGATAAAAGGGATTGCAAAGGGGCGAGTTGGTGTTTTGGACTAGTACCATGAGTTGCCTCCGCATTATTGACGCGGTATTTACTTTCTATCCGGCTCGCTCGCACCAATACGCGAGTAAGACAACAAAAACCAGAGATCTTTTCAAGAGAAAAAGCAGAGCTTGATCGTGAAAAAAGTTATAAGTAGTAATCAGCTAATCGGTATTATACGTAATCACGATATCAATTAAATATAATTACAATTTCTTTTTTAATTACAAACCTACGTTTAATTTATAAAGATTTATACGTTTCATTTATAATTTAATTAACTACCTACGTATCTTTATTTTATCTTTTTCTGGATAGCGAATATTTGTGCCACATGAAACTCTGGGGCTTAAAAAAAATTAGTAGACTGAATTCGAATGTTTCGTCTACATGGTCTGACAGTTATGGTCCCATGGCTTATTATGTCAGCCTTGCAACTATTTCAACACATGCGCTTTCCTTCAGTATCTATAATGACAAATTTTATTAATCACACTCGTATCATAACATTCATAACGTACTATTGTGCTTTTGCACCTTCATCTGATGTATTGTAGATAATAAGGAGGGTTATTCGAAACATTTTTATTAGGTACTTTTCTACACTATTACATAATATGTATATGTACATAATATAGACACTTATAAGCAGACATCGGAAGTCTAGTAGCATTTTTGAGCTGTCATAGGTACTTCTCGTTTATCGACTACCGATTACCTATACATATGTATATCGATAAATTAGATAGTCCATAAACAAGAAGTCCCTATGATAGCTCAAAGATGCTACCAGAATTCCGATGTCTGCTTATAAGTTTTCTGAAGTACACAGTGGCAACCATACAAAATGTAACTTTTTACATGGTTGAGTCGACAGTTCATTCGTTTGAAGAGTGGACGACTTAGTAAAAAGTAAAACTTAGTAAAAGTTTATAAAGATGTATACAATTGTGCACCATACTTCAATGCAATAAGTAAATTAATTTATCTACATATTTATTACCAACACGTGTTTACGAACTCGACTGTACGTACAACTACAACATACACGTGTGTGTTGAACTTGAGTGGGAATTGCGGGAATCGATTATGTAGGTAAGGACTGCCATATTGTATAATTGGAGAGAGGTATAATGTTTGTGTAATTCGGGTGCTTTATGTATCCTGTTTTTATAAATAACTACCTTGCGTAAAATGTATTAATATGAAAGGGACTTCCTGAAATATAATATTGTTTTGACCGAACGGTTTTAGGATATCGAAATTTTGATCTATTTATTAGGTATTTATTTATTTCAAACAACTCGTTAAATACAAAGGTTTTAGTACCAGTTACATAAGTAGGTATAATTTTTACATAATGTAACCAAACTGACACGTTACTTAAAAATATAACTATTTATATTTGCTTAACAAATCTATTATGTAAATGGTAAATTAATTTAATGTGTTAAATGATTTGGATTTTTTGATATAATTTTAGTGGATGTTGCGTTGTACAACATTACAGTTTTTCAGCGGTAAATTTAAAAAATTAGGGCCTGTAAAAAGCATTGAGCGTAGAAATTACTTCATTTGTTCATGGATACGCACGTAAGGATACTTTATTTTCCGTAGATGTTACTACATGTAACTACCGGTGTACGTAGTATGCAAATGACATGGCGTGTTGTGTTAGACTTGAGCCATTCCGCCTGCACTGCCCACAGGCCGCGTGCCTACCTATAGTACCTACCTATTAAAGAACCGCCGCTAGTACTTACACTTTACCATGCAATATGGGTCGTCGACCCAAAACAATTACATTTTTATTTGCGTTTTGCAGCTTTCGACCGACATCGACTCGCGTTGGTCAGGTTGCGAAAATAGCAAAAATACCTATTATAAGATCCACATTTTAGATTCAAAGGTTTTAGTACCGACTCGTATGGGTCCCAGTGGCATAAGTATAGCTATAAATATTATTTAATAATATATGTATTCATGCATGGGCACACCACGCAATGATGCATATTACTAAACATTGTAGGTATCTAATACCCACCTAAAATACATAAATCGCATATTGTACAACTCCCTATGCTTCACTTTGCCATGAGTATAAAACTCTATAGTACTATAGACTTCAGAGTACTAGCACGTGGCTAAAGTGGCATAAGTATTCATAAATCTATTCATCATAATGCTGTCCAATAAATGGGAGTAATACGCATTTCGATATAATTATCGACTACCTATTGCTGCAAATGCTTTACCTACCCCACGTCAGTCTATATGTATAGATGTGGCGAGTTCCTCAAGTGTTAACCGTTCAACAACTGCTCATTTCGCTTGAAACTGCCCACGTGATCTGATCACGCGAGACAATTCTTTCGATACACTAAACATTTAACTACGCACGCGAATATAGTATCATTATAGTAATTAATATAAAATATGACACAGAAAACATATCGATTACACGCTCCACAAAGTCACTAACAATAACAATTTCAACCTTTACTCTACAATCTGAAGTAATCAATGTATTTTCCAATTATGTATCTACGCAATTATCCTTGTTCTTAATAAATTGTTGCATTTTGACTGATATTTACAACCCGATCAATTAATTTGTCTTACTCAACTATAATGCAGAAAAGAAAAAAAAACTGAATTATGTATATTTATGAATTATCATATTATTATCTTAGTTTAGCTATAGGTAAATTGTTCCTACTCCTACTAAAGTTTGTTCTGAAAGTGAAGGTACGTGAAAATATAATTATAAGTGTGTCTTGGTACTAGATGCCATCAATTTCCGCACATAATCTACATTTTTTATTGAATATACCTACCTAATTTAATATTGACAATAAGAGTTAAGACGGCGTCGCGTTGGGTAAAGCTGTGAAATATTTAGATGATTTTCCTTAGCTTATATAACCTTAGAAAACTACAATAAAAATTGCTGGTCATGATTAATACTTGGGTATCCTATAAATGCTTACTCTTACAATTTCGCAAAAAAATGCAGTTACCTTGCGCATGAGTTGACATGGGCGCGGCCAGTATCAGCAGCATCAGACCCAACGCTGCGGCGGCCATTCTGCCGCTACCGTTTCAGCCGCATACCGATGCTCGAGGCTGACTCTATGCGCAAGTGACCTGTACGAAATAAACACATACATTAAAAACTATTCATATTTATTTCTCCAGAACATAAACTCTCTAAACCAATCTTCTTAATTAATGTAACAAGTAATTATAATTAATTTTATATCAGACCTATGAAGTGCTGCTTTTTTATGGATTTGTTTTAATGATACGATATCGTGGAAAACTGGACATAAAATAGAAAATAGCGAATTACCTCTTGTAAAGCAAAAAGTTAATGTAATTAAACAGGTATCAGGTATACTCGTATAGTTAGGAAAAGTGACTGTATTATACCCACGTGAGTGCCATGAACATTATGCCATTCAAAATAGTATCTTTTTGCTGCACTTAATTAAGAATAATTAAGGATGTTGATTTGAATGACGATATAGGTATCTATTCTTCGCTACGGTCTAATACCTGAAACACAATTTCCTAGATTGAAATCTTGCGATTAACTGTCATAAATGTGTTTAATTGTTTGTGCCATTCCTTTTAGTGCCTGCGTAGGTAAGTACCAATGTAAATATGAGCTATGCGAACATTTCTAGATATTCGTCTTATATCAAAATGTAATTACACGGAAAGCTTTTTCATGTAATTCATGATATTACGTTTCACCGACATAGAGAGCGTGAATTATTAGTCAAAATTGGAAGATTTAACAACATGCCGTGAGAATATGGTGCTTAGATGCATGAGAGGTCACCGGATCGCCGGTCATTTTGATTTGAACACTCACGAAAAGTTTGCGTGATGCGATACCAACGGGTCGAGAAGGAACGGCTCGAGCCTCTAACATCAAGAACATGTCGAAACAAAAAAACTTTCTGCTTTAGTTACAAATTACTTAGAAATTGAACTCATTAAACTGTGAGGTGATTGTACTATATTCTGTGACTGTTCACTATACCGCACCAGCAGTTGGTCTAAGTCATACATATATAGCACCAGGCTGTATTTAGAAAGCGGAAAAAACATCAAAATCGCTGCAACCATCGCAGGCTGATTTCGCTTTCTTGCGCTGTGAATCGAGATTCATTTCATTTACATGTATTAAACAATTTGAAGCATTGTTTTTTGATTTTTTTGCTATACGTTGGTGCGATTCGATTATGTTTGCAGGACAATGTCCAGGGAAGCAACATATTTTTATTCAAATAAAACCGTAGTTGCTAACTAGTATTCTCCGTTAATACTAATGCCTATTGTACTCTATTTGAAACGCAGGAGAGACATCATTTATTTTTTATTTCATTTATTTTTAAGTACGAGTATTCATTACAGGTTCCTTTATTAAAGTAGGTATTACTTAAACCTTTATTAAAATTTTGTAAAAAGGAAAATGTTTTCGCTCGTTACTGATCCATGCTCATTACAGGCCTTGTTAGTACCTACCTAACTGTGATTGTTCCTGCGGTAGGTATGGGAGTGAGCGTTGAGCGTCATTGTCATTACCATTAGGTACATAATCATAACTCTTTCTCGCTATACATGTGATAATACACAACCTTTCCAATTCCACCCCGTTTTTATACCGCAGGAACAAACACAGTTAGGTCCTGTAGTTATTCCAGCTTGTGCCCAACTGCAGAGCAATCTACCTCTTTGACATTTTTGCATCAATAGTCTACATACATACATTAGTCTCCATAGTCTACATACTATATATTTTTCGACATTAATACTATTAAAATAATGTCGAAAAATATATATACTGGCTTATGTAGCCGATGTGGAGCCTGGCCCAAAGTCCAAGACTTCGCGCGAACTGTACTCGTATTTTATGAACAAGTGGTGTTGTAGAGTTGGGAACGGATAAAGGAAATAAAACCTGCCCTTACAATTTGACACACACGACTGCACAGAGCGAGCGCGATCAGGTAACGCAGAGGGGCGTCACGGACGCTAAGTTTTCATCTACCTACCGACAAGCATTAATGCAATTCTACTTTATGTGGTATTTTTTCTCTTAGTAAGTAATAAGAGATTGTAATTGTTATCTGGATAAGTACCGCGAATTTCAAAGTTCGTAAATCTTGAGTAGTTACTTTATGTCTGCCACTCCAACAAATGCGTCATTAGTGTGAAGGGACAGATGCTCGAAATTTGCGAACTTTGAAGTTCGCGGTAGACCTCCTGGCCTACTACCGCGAAAATCGAAATTCGTAAATATCGAGGATTTTTCTCTGTCACTCAAACGAAGGCGTCATTAGAGTGAGAGAGACAAATCCTCGAAATTTACGAATTTCGTTTTTCGCGGTAGGGCCGCTGGATACAAAAAACACACTCTTGACTGAACTTTGATGGAAATAAGACCTAATTTGAATAAATTTACGAGAATAACCGGGAGTACTGGGAAAAATATTCAGTACCGGTTCTTTCGTCACCATACATTTCCCGGGAATTCGGGAACAGGGTAACTACCCTGTTCCTAAATTCCCGGGTAGCATTCGGGAGCATGCCGTAATACTGCTAATACGCACAAGGAGTTACCCCCCGCCCAAGCTTTTTACAGTAGTAACGTTTTTTATAAGCAGGAAGAGGTGTGTGTGATAAGAGGCCAGCATATAGTACCTAAGGCGCGCTAATTTTAAGGAGGTCGACATCGGCACGTAAGGCACGTGTGATGTAAACAATATCGCACTCTAGTTTTGTAAATCTACTTATTAACGCACTAATAAATGGGTAAAAAATACTAACGGTAGGTATAAGAATTTTAACGAACTAAGATAATTGAACAAACTGTAGGTCGAGGCGCATTATCAGATATAATGTTGTTTATTAGTTATGTTCTTTGATATTTACGCAGTTATGTTTAAATACTTAAGGCCGAAGCAGGATAAGGGAGCGTCTTGTGCGTTAACAGCTTTTAGAGCTATTTTATTGTCTGATGATAGCCAGTTGATAGGTCACGCAATAGTACCTACATTTTGCATCAAGGGAGGTAAGTACGGAATTGCTAACGACGCCGTAGGAGGGCCTTTAATGACTCGAGTTAGTATTCCGCTTACCGACCGTGTTACATACAATGTTTTTCATCAAACTTGCAGACAAAAAATATTATTTAAACCAAATATTATTAAATGACGTACTGACATTTCTATTACTCCCTAGGGAATTTAACTTTTCTATTGCTCCCTCTATGCAAGCAAGCAATGGCGCGCTTAGACAACAAGTGTGATGAAAAATATATTATTTTGATAAGTACTCCGTCTAACCATCGCCGGATAACACTCCTTATAAAATAAAATAAAATATTCGCCGCACGCGAGGGGTTAAGGATCAATTAACCTAAATTAAGAGATTTTTTCGCAATTTTTTTAGTTTTCTCCATTGTGAAATTTGCTCAGCGTATCTTACCGTCCCTTGTATCCAGCGGCCCTACCACGAACTTCGAAATCCGCAAATTTCGAGGATTTATCTCTTTCACTCTAACGACGCCTTCGTTGGAGTGTCAAAGAAAAATCCTCGAAATTTACGAATTTACGCGGTAGTCGATCTGTTCACTCCTGCTACACTACACTACCCAAAAATCACTTGAATCATAATATTTTCTTCCAGGTCCAACATACTTTAACCCATTTGGTTGTTCTGAGACTACTGGAAAGTCACTGATCAGCACCTCGATTGTATTCCGTAAGGGAATACATCGAAAAATATACTTATTAAAATATATTTATTATTATACATAATATTGACATTGTTACAATACTTGCAATCTAGTTTAGACATTTTAATTTTAAATTGAATATATTGTAATTTTATTGTTTTTTATACACTTGACGATCTTTTTGTGAATTTAATTATGCATTGATGTTTAGAATTTGTTTTATAATTATTATTTTATATACATTTGACGATCTTTTTGTGAATTTGTGCTATTTGTTAACAAATGACATGTAATTTTCATTAAGAATTAAATGAATCTATCTATCTATCTATCTATCCTCGTACTTTGTTAGTCCTAATGGTTTTTTTCGGAGTATCCGTGTTCTTTTTTTAATCCACGACTAATTTAATTTAAATGTACCTACTAGTGAACTAGGTTTATAGCTTCACCATGTCCGTCTGTCTGTCCGCAGCATAGCTCTTTGGCTGTTAGTATTAGAAATATGCAATTTGGTACAATCATATAGGTACATATTAGTCACACCGACAAAGAGGTAGAATAAAGTAACTACTAGTAAGTGAAGTGGATGCATGGGGATGATTTTTTAATTTGACTGTAATCCTATAGTGTGGGGTTTCGACGGTATCGTGGAATAGGTTTTAGAATAAGGGTCCGAGATTTATTCTTAGAGAGAAGAAGAGTTTCGCGTCACACACGGGTTCAAAGGTAAGGTAATTGTCGTATGGTAAAACACTCGCTAATACGCTCAGGGGGGCTATCTACTAATGTGATTTAGTTTAGGACCTAATTAGAACCGCGATGTGTCAGTTCCACAGAATATCCGTAAGAGTTCTACACTCACTACCAACTAGGCTAGGAGGCTGACAACAATTATACGATACCAAACATACCTTAATATAAATATGTATCTTCTTTAGGTAAAATTATTTTCCCCTCACTAGCTTGTAAAGCGCTCGTTTAACCTTTAATACGAGCGGGTAAAAACGCTTTTTACCAACATGTGAATAAAGTAATTTGACATTGCTCAAATTCCTATAGCCCCCTACTGCCTAGTATAAGTGGATCTGTATGACCGTAGTAAACATGCGCAATCGGAGCTCACATGTTAAATTGGTCGTTCTCATGGGTGACTTTGTAAGTCATTGGCTATATTTAAGTTCCAGAAGTAACTCTATTCTACGATACGTTTCGACATTGAGTTTTAAATGGTTTCTTTAAGTTAATTTACATTTGGATGAGATTTGTAATCATATTTCCTCGCGATAGTGAGGGGAAAAAAGTTGTATTACACTTGGCTGCAAAGTTTGTTCAACTCTCGTGCCTTGAGACCTTCGCAAAGCTCAAGATTCCAGTTTTTCAATCACTCGCTACGCTGGTGGCTCTATTTTGGAATCTTTCGCTAGCTCCGGTCTCAATATTGGCACGACAGTTAAACTTTGCCCCCTAGTATAATAATTAATAAATAACTATTGCACCGGTGATATTTTGTACTCGAACACAACGCAATAAAATGTTAAAGACATCGTTAGAACGTTAAATTGAGAGACAAAAGCCGTTCCTCATTCGCTCCCATTAGGCATGTATTGGCGCGTGCCTAACTGGGTCTCCCCGTTGGCTCGTCATGGTGCGCCGACTTTTTATACGCTACGGGACCGCGGCCACGACCATCGCACTAAACCATCTACAGCACACTTCTATAATAATGTAATAAATATATGTCAATTTATGAATGAAAGCGCGGGTTGTACCAAAATGTCTGGCAGTATTAAACCGTTCGCAGAAATGTATTGTTAGGAAGTTTCATAGTAATCTACTGGGTAATGTTGATGTCCGTTTCGGCAGAAAAACTGCCAAACCTTTCAGAGAAACTGATATACTAACTGATGGTAGCAAGTCTACTAGCAGGATAGTAGGTACCCATTATAATAACGTACAAGCGTGGATGCATCCGTACCCATCTACAGTATTCTAGGTAACTTTGGCTTAATATAATAATAGGTAAGTAGTAAGTAGCTCTTCCTTACAGAAAACCCATGCAAAATAGCACTAGACTTAATGTTCCTGTCAGTGAGTAAACTTGCTAGAAAACTCAAGATGCTAGAGTTACTTACTACGAGGAACTCTCCTTCCTTTAGCTATCAATCAGGTTTTGTCGAATACATAGTATAGTCTCGTTTGTGATTACACCATCAATTATCCAATAGCCTAATGCCTTTATTTATAAGTTTTGAAGCATAAACATTTCTTATTTTTAACCATTCCGTCATGATACATTGTTACTACGAGTATTACTAACAACCGTTGTTATATTAGGTATAATTACAGAGCTCTAGAAGGGAAGGAACCCCATTTTTATTTATATTTTCATACATAATAATATCTATTCTATTAGCAACAAACGCCATCAGTGAACTATTTGTTTAATTTTTATTGCACAAAAGGATGACAAGAATCATCGCTCAAAATGCGGTTTTAATGCTTAAAATAGTAGGTACCTACTTAAATTGTGTCACACGCTAGGGATCATAATTTTGATACCGTGTGACACATATCGCTTTTCACGCCACCTATGAGAAAAATAAAAGATATATTTTATCGTTCGATCGATTATCGTTATCGATTATGAACGTACTGTTTATTTTCATGGGTATTTCATTGATATTTTTTATGCTGGCAATAGAAAGTCCTTAATCCATTGGCCACCAGTCCTTGCAGGGAATAAAATACCCGTATTCGAATAGGTCGTGGGAAAAGTATTCTTTAGGTACCTGTTGTTTAATACGCAAAGGCGGCAAAGAAGATTAAGCCACATATTTTAATGTATTACCTACTCACACAAAATAAATAAATATCACCCCAAGCTCTCACTCGCGCCGACTGATCTATGTGACATGCCCATTTTTACTATTTTGTAGGTACTGAATATTTATCAATTTTATCATCATAAGATATATAACTTGAATATCTAGACTTTTATGTTATCTACATAGGTACTTAATTATATGCAGTGTAGGTTTAAGTATGAATTTCGCTGCAATTCGCTGTTGCATTATATTACATATTGAATGCAGGCATATAAAGTAATGATCGAAATCCGCAAATTCGAAGATTTGTTGTTTGTGACTAAATTGACGTCTTCGATGGAGTAAAGTTCAGAGAAACATTCTATGAAAAGTACTCGCGGTGTGGCGGTAGGTGAGGTTGTTGGTAGCCAGATTAGAAGCGCAGACAGAGCTGTAAATGATACAAAACTTGCGCCTAAAGCCATGTGTTTTACTCCTGTATATTTTTGTTGAGATGGTTGAAATTTTCCAGCATTATTCTTTACATATGTTCATGCGGGGCAATAGCAAAGTTGCATTTTAAGTTGCATTAAATTGCAATTAGTTCTGTGAGGTAAATGCAACTAATTGAAATTTCTAAAATCTATTTCTAAGATTTCGGATCAAAAGCAACACTACACTATAGTAGGTAGGATCAATTAGAAAAACCCATTCGATTAGGAGAATTTGCATTTACCTCACTGTTTTATTTGTCCCGCATGGCCTTTTAAGTTATTTACTTAGCTAATTACATAGGTACCTATACCTACTTTGAACTCACTGGTAAGATTATTGTAGAGTTAACTCAGCGTAGTGAAGTCGAAACTTATTCCAAATTGAGTCACAAATACCACTCGGGTAGTTTGGTAATTCGAAATAAGTAATTTAACTGTTCGTTCACAAAAAGTTCGTTAAATTTGAACGTACGGCGGGAAAGCGTCGCGGCTCGTAAGCGCGTCTTCACGTGAATATGGCTACGGGCAACTCAACTCCGCGTGCGGCGACGCGAGACTGACCTCGCTCGGTAGGCTCTGGTGGTGGCGAGAGGGCGAGCTTCGCGAGGGTGGGGTCGCCACGGGCCATTGTCCGAGCTGCAATTGCAATTACCGACCCATTACAAAAAAAATCTAATACCCATAGGTAATCTGGCAAATCCTAGTATATTATAAAAGTTAAGATTCTAGCAATAGAGGGATTGACAAATTGAAACATCGACAAGTACATACCTATCTAATGGTTATCAATGAGTACTATACAGTACATCCCATAATATTCTCATAAAAATGCCAATTTTGTAAAATCAGGTATATCTACCAAAATTAATCTTAATCAAAAGATACAGAACCCCAAGGCTATTTTTAGGGGTCCGTAGTAAACAAGGAATCCTTATAGTTTTGCCATGCCGTTGTCCACAGTTTGTCTGTCCGCACAATAGCTTAGTGGTGGAATTTGATACAAGTATACATATTTATCATGCCATTAAAGTGGCAGGATAAAAAGTAGTTTTTTTTTAGTACAGATGGTGCCTTTTTTACGCGGAAGTGCAAGAAGTGGCTCATTTTACGTCTGGTCCAAAACTTCGGAGGGCCATCTGTACTAAAAAACGTCGTACGAGATACGCGCAAAAAGGAAGAGACATGATTTATTAATAAAATAAAACGTCTAAGAGCATGTCGGGCCATGCTCAGTGTAGGATTCCGTAGTTAGGTATCCAAAAACTGTTCAACCTATCAAGTTCAAAATATTTTTCTTAGAAAGTTTTTATAAAGTTTTGAGGGTTTTTCACATTTTGTAAAGTTGTGGTTTATTAATAATTAGATTGTATCCGAAAATAATAACATAATCAAAAAAATGTTTTAGTAAACAGAGACCCTAATAAAAAATTATTAAATATTGTAACGCAACTTGTAGAGCTGTTAAGGTAAGGCACAAAGATGCTCCCTTATCCTGCCATGGCCTTTCCACATAACACAACAAATAAATATTATTAGAATCATCTTTTTTTTATTATTAGTCATAATTTAGCGAAGATTTAGAAGGTGCCTATAGTTGCCGATTTCTAAGAATGAACATTTGACAGTTTAGAAATGAGCCTTATATCATATGGCATTAAGACTATTGGAAAAATGGTGAGTAGGTACCCTCATATTAATAATGATTAATCTACTATAACTGAACTAATACAAAAGATCATTAAGATTAAGATCAAGAACTACCTATAGGTGTGTGAATTATTATTTTCAACTAAACTATACCGTTCGTCAGTAGAAAACAAAAAAAAAAACAAATATTGCTCACTTTCCAATCTATCCATAGCAATTGACGTCTTTGACACATAAGTATCTATCGTGAAACAGTTGAAACACGTTCGTAGAAATATTTTTCTGATAATATCTACCTACTAATCAATAATTGAATTATTTTTACTAAAAATGTATGTGAATTGAAGATTTAAGGTTGAAGGTGTAAGGTATCACCTTAATCACCTACTTAAAGGTGATAAAACCAAGATTGTGTTCTAAAAGTGCGTGATTTTGAAATAATGTTAGTTTTAAGGTTAGTTTTATTTTTCTTTTGTTTTATATTGTTGTATGCCTAGCAACAACAACGAAATCAAATACGTCCATATAAGTGAATTAGAATGAAATAAGTATGTACCTTTTAGTATCAAAATGAATATGAAAACTAATATGTTCAGGGTTCTACAAGGCCCTCGCGGGACCTGACGTAGATCTGCTCAAGTCGGTGTAGTGAACTGGCATGGTTATTCACTTTCCGTGTTGTTATTTTTAACATCATTTCCAGCTTGTATTTTTTTACATTTTTAAATAAAATGCTCGTTACTACCTGAGGTACCTACTACTACTAATAGTCAGACTTCGTCAAAGAACTATGGCTTAAATGTATTGGTTGTAATGGTTCTCAATTGGTCTATACTCACTTCACCTTAAAGCTTTGCATCGATCTTCCAATCACCCTGTATAACGTTATCGTAATAATTTTATGTTGGTGACAAACAAGCACATGGACCGTCCGATAGTACCTATGCGGTAGCCGTAGAATACGGAGGCCTGTGACGTGATATTTTACAATTGTAGGGGAAGCAGGGGTAATACCGGTCACTGGGTAATGGCAGTCACCACAATAACTAGATAAAACTACTGTGTATAATGGCGGCGTGTGGCAGGAAGGGCGCGGGGAGTGACGCTTGAGGAAGTGACGACCGGTTCTGGCAGTCCGGCCAAAACAAATGAAAATTTCGATCTTATTTTTCGCTGGATGTTTTTATCGGTAAGTTCAAATTTGACTTCTTTTCCTGTTATGTTTCTCGTTATTCTTATTATAATACTAATAAAGTTATAGGCAAGGTTGTTATTGTTGCATAATTTTACGTGTAAAATTTTAAATTTTTTATTTAATACGAAACGGCCGTTTGGGGTAATAACGCTCAGGTGAACGCCATTATCCCCGAGTGAACGTCATATATTTCTTACAGAAATGCCCAGAAATCGTCGTGCTCATAAAGCAGTTTTAGAAGAAAAAGAAAATCGAAAAAATACCAAAAAAATACATCAGAAGGACAAAATAAACAAAAAGATAGGGTTTAAAGAAGAAGAGGTCTTAGGAACATAACACAACATTCTAACATATCAGCAGCAACGGTCTTGAAAAATAAGAACAGCAATAAAAAAGTTAAGAATAGTAAAAATTAAAAAGCACCCAAAGGAAAGAAAGTCGTTAGAAAAGGATACAGACGTAAAGTTTTGCAAGAAAGTACATCAGAGTCTGATAGTGAACCAAATTCCGATATTTGCAACGACAACAGTAATGATGAAATGGACGATGAAGGTAACGACAGTAACATGTGGAATATATCCAAGGAATTTGGGCAGGATAATGAGATATGGTACCGCTGTACCGTATGCGGACTATGGAGCCACGCTATGCTATGTGCTCGGAGTGGGATTCAGCAGAGGGTTACATATGCGATTTCTGTGCCTAATCTTATATTCATGTTTATATGTTGATTATATTAATAAAACCCTTGTTATCATGTATAACTTATACATCACTATGATAAGCATTGTTAAATTAGTTGTTAAAGGTTGATCTCTAACTGTTGATTAAAGAAATTGATCTCAATTATATTATTTCGGCCAATGTCGGTTTGAGCGTCATAACCCCATTTCCAACGGCATTACCCATAGCCGAGGGTAATGCCGTTAAAAAATTTTTTTTTAAATAAAGTTTTAGTATTTCTCCTTATCTGAAAGATGTTACATTTTTTTGTGTTTTGTTTCTAATGACCGATTAGGCCCACTAATGTTATGTTTGATTTTCAGTTAATAAATGTTAATATTTATAAAACTATGGGCATTTTCCCTTAAGTGAACGCAATTCCCCCTGCTTCCATTATGGTGAAATAAGCTACTGATTTTACTCTTTAAAATCTTATTCTATCCTATTTATACCTATTAATCGAGAAAAAAATAATCTACGTAATTAATCGATTAATTTTATCCTGACTAAATTAATCGAAACTAACATCAGGTCAGTAAACTTTGTAATTGAAAATAAAAACGCGAAATTCAAAAGGCAGGAGGCCCGCTATCTAAGTTTTTCATACAAATCACAAGTCGTGTTGCAAAGCTGCAATTTTAGTATATCATACAGGCCCTATAGGGATATTAGGGATGTACGAAAATGCATATTACAAGAAAAACAAAATAAAAGCGGCCAAGAGCATGTCGGGCTATGATCAGTGTAGGGTTCCGTATTTATTCAAAAACGGATGGGCCGATCACGTTCGAAATAGTTTTATTTTAAAGTATTCTATAATCCCACTATTCTTGATTTTTATTTTTACACAATTTTTATTTCTTCTGGAACGATTATCTCCGAAAATATTGACTTTAGAAAAAAACTTTCTTCTAAGACCCTTATTATTTATTTGACAGGCTACGTTACGTAGCTCGTTGGCCCCAACCGTCCGAAACGCTGTTCTAGTGATGCCTTCGTTGGAGTGACAGAACCAAATCCTCCAAATTTACGAAATGAATGTCGAAATTCGCGATAGGGGCCCAGAGTGTGCTTGTCACTTGTCGCGAACACACGTTGTGCAATGGATTCTCAAAAAAATGAATATAATAACTTGAGTATTTATATATTTACATCCAGGACGGTATAGATACGGTTTACACAGAGATAAAAACCAAAACAAACAATACTTAAAATATTTAGACTGTTTAAAGTCATTCTCCCTTGTTTAATCAGTTTTCTGTTTTTGATAAAACATAAAAAAAATGCCAAACCGATAATCTGTTCTGTTGCTGCTGCTTTGAAATGCAAGGCAGGCAAGGCACCTTCGCTACTATTAACAATGATACACCATGACACCACCAATACCACAACACCATACCGGTAAATGGTTATCGTTATCACGACATTTGGCGGTTGGAGGTTGGACCCGATTTAGTAGTGGCCTATTATAAACTATAAAAGAGACGAGTGAGTTGCCATTTCTAAATTTGAATATTTTTGTCTGACAACCCCGTGATTAATATGTCACTGATTAATTTTCAACTTCGCTTGGTGGTTGTTTCTTGTTTTTTTATTTGTGACTCTGTGCATTTGCGAAGTATAACACAAGAATATGAAGACTTTTCTACGTTATTGGTTTAGTTAGTCTTATTATTTACTGCAAATCACAAATTCTTTCTCTATCCACTTGAATATAAAGGTATCGCGATGGCAGAACTCGAATTTTGAACCCCGACGGTCGTGTCGGAACCATGGAGTATATTAGTAAGGTAGATCTGGAATTGGATATAAAAAAGGAGGTTGAGATAAGAATTAAACCCGAACCACATGAATGTGTAACGTGCTCTAGCCGGGGCCGCGACGGACACGATATCTACAACAGCAATACGGCTTCCGGCGTTTCGTTGCATGACTTCCTATACAAGTTTACACGCGTAGACTTCTCATCAACCGAAAATTGCCCAAAATATATGTGTAAAACTTGTTATGATCTTATCAATGTGTTGGAAGCAGCTGAATTAGAATATCTCAAACTCAAGCAAGCCTTTGATGAGATAATTAGTAGAAATCCTTTATTTGACACAACATCCCATCCTGTTGAACTCGGAGCAGTCAAGACAGAAGTTTTTGATGAAATTTATAATGCAAGGAATAGAGATCTTGGTCCTGACTCTGAAGATGAACCACTGGCTGTCACTAAGAAAAAAAGACACCGCAAACCTGAAAAAACGAAAAAGAAGATTTCCAAAAGTGCACCAAAAAGGAAATCGAAAATTGCAGACAATGAGGAAAGGTCTGTAACTATATTAATTTTACTTAGACTCATTAAACTCTTAGGTGGTATAGGTACTATTGGCAAAAAACTAAAAGGATTTCTTCCGCAGTGATTTTTCAGGTTAACACAGATCATTTGAAATCTTCGTATAGAACTGTGACAATATCTTGGTACTGTACTGATAATATATTAACCCTTTAACATATATTGCTGGCTTAAAGGCAGCCTACTATTATGTAATATGTTGTCAAGTACTTATGTGAAACTATTGAAATGTGATTTACAAATATAACCATGGTGAAACATCCATTTTGAAGCCATGTACAGTCAAAGACAAAATAAGGTGAACACAAAAATGTTCAAAAATATGTCCCAGTGCACTCTAATTCTGTGTAATAAGAACTTAAGAACGTCATAACATAATTATGAGTGGATTTTTTCAATACTTATTTTTGCACTTCACTATATGCTGTGCATAATAAACTATTATCACTATTTGAATCTGACTTTAACATGTGATCCTCCTTCATCCTAAATTTAGGACACATCTTCAGTTACCATACTTTTATAGTGCTATATCTTATACCTAGTAATGCATTTTCTCTTAATAGATAGAAACAGAAGCTTAATTTCATGAGAGTGAGATGTTTGCCTACTAATAAGACAAGACTTAAATCATTGTTATTGCTCTATGAAACTATAAAGGTGTGCAATTAAAAAAAATATGGCATAAAAAAAAATCTATTATAATATTGTGCATATTATTTTTATATTACATCTCCTGATTTTTGCAGGTGTCTGTGGTAGGCCTTTTTGATATTAATATGAATTCAACAGTCCCTGTAGAGAACTTTTCTGCACAATACTTTATCCTCGTAAGGCCCACCATAGTAATACTTTTCCTATTTTTAGTTAGAATCTTTTTCTACATGTAAACTGGTAAGAAATTTGTTTGTTTCAAAAAATAATGAGTTAAAGAAATTCTACTTTTATTGGTTCATGAAAGATTGAAATTGGATTGCAACAACTATGTACATTGTAATGTACATTGGGTCTTACTAGGTAATTAGGTTAAAAAAAATCATCATTTATAAATATTAGATGTCATATACCAAATAAAAATACTGAATTCATAAAATGTCACATCCTTAGCTTTATCCAGTAGTTCAACTACTTGTCCACGTAGTGTATTGGCACCTAGCACCTCGAACATAACAGAATTCTTTATTTATTTTTCAGTGTGTGCCATCATAAGATATACATAATCTATAAATAGTTTTGTCACTACTTGAAAACAAAACATCATCATTCTTAGAAACAAAAATCTTGAATGATAAAAACTGTTTTGTTCCTAGAAAAATTAAATATTCATAATTTAACTTTCATTCAACAACAACCTATAAGGTGCATAGTGCTGAAGGAATATAATTTATTGTTTGATTGATTCTTACATTTCATTTTAGTTGGCAGTGCAATGTGTGTGGTAAGAAGGGAGATACTGGTGGGATTGTCGGGGAGGCAGCCCATAAGTTGGCCGTTCACAGCTTGGTCGCAACTGCAGCTCCCACTCTTGAAAATGTTAAAAGAGAAGATTCAACAGACGGGTAATAGTTGTAAATTTATTTATGCCTATTAATGAAAACTTCCTATGAGAATTAATAAGTTCTACAAGAATTTTGGTCTTCAGACGTGAAATGTAAAAACACTAATTTCTTTACTTTATAACTTTGTATCATGTGTGGGATATGAGATCTTTTTACAATGAACTGTATGTATATTTTCAGAACACACAGTCCCGATTACAGTAATGGTTTTGACACTGCTAGTGACAGCTTATTCAAGATTGAAATGGGCGATTTCGAAGATGACGATGAAGATAGCGATAGTTATATGCCAGAAGACATTAGCACTGCTGAGGTGTCACGTAAAAGATCCCGAATGTTGTCATCAAAAAAGAGAAAACGGCGTGAGGATAAAATAATGCATCAATGCGATCAATGTGATCTAAAATATTCTTCTATGGGTAAATATTACATTTATTTCACAATTATAATAATATTGTCTTATTAACTGTAGAATTTTCAGCCTAGCGGTACTAGCGAATGATTATAGCATTTAATTGTCTCTTTCTCTTTTTACTAGTGTTGCTACTGTAGTGGTGACAGTAGTGCGTATACATATTCAGTCCCAAATGAAAATATTAAAAATACCAATAATTAAAAAAAAAATAGTTTAAAGCATAACATAAAGCACATACAAAAAATAACCCTTATAGACAGAGTGGAAATAAGTTAATAACTTTTGCAAATACTCCTCTATTACCAGTTGTCTATCGCAGCACGCATAATATTCATTTTTATTCTATAGATTACTTTTCTTAAACATGGCTCAGGCTCTCCAAATTTTCATAGGGTTACGCACAAAGAGAGAAGAAAGTTGAATTGTTTGCTCGTAGACTAAGTGATCTTAGTTTGAATTAAAAATCGATACGTTTAAAACCTATTTAACGGGATTTCTACAGACAGCCTTTAACTTACTTAACTTACATAGCCTTTAACTTCTGTTTGTGGGCTGGATTTCTCGCTATGCACGCCTTGGTCGGCTTGACTTTATTGAACACAAAACCCGGCATTTTATCAAATTTATGCGAATGTTATTTGAAAATGGTACTTAGCGAATGTTTACAGTATTGCAACCCTAAAATAGCTGTTCGGTTTTCTGTTAATCTCCACTCCATCCTGAGATATAGTCGGGAATAGTGCAATACCGCGCAACTACCAAACCAGATAGAGTTCAAATATCAAACAACTGACACTCAAATTGATCCTAATCGAATTTGTTAGTTGACAGTTGATAATTGACAGCAAGAAATGGAACGCCATATATTTAAAAAAATCATGTTTAATATAATTTATTTGTCTGTACCAAAGTTCAGTGAATAAACTACGTATGTTTGTATGTACATATTTATTTGTGTGTGTGCAGTGAGACTTCAACAGCATAAGCGCAAGCACGACGACTCGAAGCCGCCATACATCTGCGAGGTATGCGGTGCTCACTACAAGCACAAGCGCGCCTGTGACATACACGTCGCTCTTCACAAAGGTAACAAAGCAATAAACACTTCAATTCAATCCCACACTTCGTCATATCCCGTCCCGTTGGGTTTTTGGAATGTTGAGATAAGTGCCGAATGATTCAGATACTTATTTGTAAAATTGTTATCGATTGTGGACCATACCACAGAATAAGTAACAGTATTATCATATAGAACAGCCACGCTCCTCCCGCCACGATGCGAATAATTTCAAATTGCAACCCAATATTGCTGTCATTCCGTTTCGCGACGCAATAACGAAACAGAATGTTCTAAACTTCTGGATAATTTCCTTGAATTTGATTAACAATAAAGCGTCAATTTCTTAGTGTAATTATCTAATATTAGATATTTAAAGGAATTCTTACGAGAGTGATGCAAATATATACACCCTGAAGACACATCAACTAGTCGGGAAATAGTCTGTACCTACTTCACTTGTTACCTCAACACACTATCCACTGAAATGACGTACGGAATATTGCGATTAATTTGTTAAGCTATCAATTAATCCGGCCAGTCAGCTAGTTTAATTTGCTTCCAGGTATTAGCGACTGGAAATGTGAAGAATGCAATAAGCTGTTTCCTTCTAAAGGTGCGCTACATAGACACAACAACATACACACAGGGAAACCGAATTATCAGGTAAGTTTATTTGTTAATGTGTAATTAATAAAACTTTGAAATCTATTCTTATATTTAAAATAAAGAGAAATGCGATGCTTATGTGTAAATATCAACAGACGGATATTTAAAATATAAATGTTGGTACTGCATTCATATAACATATAGACCCATTTTAATCCATTTTTTTTTATTATTTATTTAGTATTGTTGTTTTTGTTTCCATGATTAAATAAATTTTACCCTTTATTAACTAAGCCTTCTATCAGCGACTATGACGGTTTAAGATGATATATTATTATTAATCAATGGTGATTGTGCTTACAATTATTAATCTGGGCCTACTGCATCTAAAAATCAAAAGTAGGCCCTATTTTAAAATATTTCGAGAGATATGGCGTAACTAACAAACATATTATATTTGAACATAATGACATGCAGAAAATGTTACTCTCAATGGCAAATGCTATCAGCAAATTGCCATATCATTGCACCTCTAAAGGTTTTGAGACCAGTCTCCAATAAGACACTTACCAAATTCCTAAGTTTATGCCTAGTCCATGGTGACGAACTATAACACGTGAGTTTGGCTCGTTCCAGTGTGACCTGTGCGGGAAGTCGTTCATTCACACGTCGTCATTCAAGATGCACAAGCTATCACATTCGGGGGTGAAACCGCACGCGTGTGACGTGTGCGGGCTAGCCCTGATGACGCGGTCGCACCTCAAGCGACATAAGCGGGTGCACAGCGGCGAGAAGCGTCACGAGTGCCCCATCTGCGGAAAACGCTTCTCTGAAAGGTACAACCCTTATTATATATTTCATTATTAGAAGTGCTCAAAGTGAATCGGCTGCTGATGAGTGTTTTGGCTGATACGTAGTAACGCGCCACGTTGCCAATATTACTAGCCACTGATGACGCACTCCTCAAGCGGCACAAGCACGGAAAACCCTCTGAGTGGTACGGTCGGCTCTAATAATATGTATACGATTTAGATCTTTATGCACATTTCGTATGTCAACGTTCCGAAATGTATACATATTATTAGACTGTACAACCTCTACGGCAATTCCATAAGACTAGAACCTATTTTGCCGTATGGTATTATATAACTTAAGATAATTCTAGTATGCCTAGTCTAGCTGTATATATCATATCTGGACTCTTGCTTTAGCTTAATTAGTGTGAGACACAGTACAGAGAGAAAGAATTTGTAAATTACGTCATAGGAGAGCCCTACGCCCAGCAGTGGACTGAGATCCTCTGGTGCAAAATACAAATAATACAATACGCAAAATGTACACGGCACGCAAAACGTAACAACATAAAAAATATGCAACTCGCACAATGTGCACTGGCTTCATTTTAGCATGGTTTCTACGACCTGGGAGCGTCGTACGACACAGGCTGGTATGGAGACAACCTGGTTCATTAACTGCTGTGATGCTGTCTGAGAATCCAGGTATAGGAGGCCGCATTTCTGGAAATCTAGATATATTACTATACTATTTTCGCATAAATTAAGAACGTATGCATTGTAAGGTTAACAACAGCTTCTGATCACCTTCTGATAATTACTTATTTATTAGTTATACGGTCAATAAATACATCGTTAGGAAACTGGCCCTAAAGCTGGAAGTCGTTTTCGTAAAAGCAGTTTCTTATCTGGGAACTACTTAAGCTACCGATTTGAAATTTAGAATAGTTATAATCAAATCAAATCGATAACTTAAGTGGTTCTCGAAATATTTAACATGTGCCATACATTTATGTAAAATAGCAAATAATAATAAATATCGAATATTTGTAATAAGTATTCTCTTGCTATTCAATATTAAAAAAAACAACAACAACGATTAATATAATTTATTTTAATGTTTTAAAAGTACATTTATTGTGATAAAACTAATTTAATTGCTTAACCTCAAAACATGTTCTGTTTAAAATCATAACAAAAAACAATATTTTTGAAGTTGTATTATGTATAGCTTGTGTGTGTTGAATAAGTCGATCTGATAATTATGTCATCTTTGTCAACAATTGGTCAATATTTATTGTGTCGCTTTCATGTTTTGTCAAGTCCGAATTGTATTTTCTTTCGAACACCACGTCGTTATGTCTTGGGTTTTTAGTAGGTGGTTTGTAAATGCTTTGTGTAATTTTTCTTCCTGCAAAGCAGTACAAATATCATTTTATGACGATTTTGGTTTACAATCTTCGATGCCAACCTCGACCGTGTTGGTGGTAAGGCGTCATTATTTTGCGAAGCTAATAAAATAGCCTTTGAGCTGAATCTTGGAATCCTCGTCTTTTCAAAGTATTTTTTAAATTTGATTATAGGAGTTGTGTTTATTGAGGCCGACTCTAGAGTTTGCCCACAGTCTAATGACGTTACCAATATCATAGACTGCGTCATTAAAGTGATGAAAATAACCACAAAAACAACACCGGGGATACTCTGCTCGAAAAGCATTCACATGCGCTAGTTCCCAGTTGCATTTGAAATTTTGGATCTCTCCACCGAACTGGTGTTTACATTACATAATTTTGTATAGTTGCTTTGGTTTTGGTTTGCAAGACACAGGAATTACATTTGTCGAATGTTCATTAATCATTGTTCAATGTTCAGATAGGAAATCGATGGTGTATATATTGTGAATTCACTTAGGCACAATTTTAAAAGTTGCTTCTCCAAAATGGTGTCCGATCCTTGCGATAACATAATCAGGAAATTGTGTGGTAAATACAAAGACTTAAGCTATCGATTTAAATTGATTGCTTAAGCCTTTCCTTAGAAGGCTTACGAAAACGCCATAATGCCATCTGACCTTTAGGTCTAGTTTCCTTAAGATGTTTTGATTGAAAACCTAACTGATTAATCAGAAGTTGAACGTTAACCCCACAATGTATACGTTCTTAATTTAAGTATTTATCTGTCATAACCAGAGATGGATTTGCGACATTCTTAGTGACTTACGTCATTTTTATGACATTTAGTATGAGATGTCGCACAAAAATCCGATCTCTGCTCATAACGTCTGTAATAAAATAAGTTGTCTACATTTCGTGAAATATGTGGCCTTCTGTGCTTGTTAATGCACAGCAGTTAATGGACCAGGCTGTGTCCAGATCAGCCTATGTCGTATGCCGCTTCCAGGTCGTCAAAACCATGCCAGAATCAGGCCAGTACAAATTTTGCGATTTGTACAGTTTGTTTATGTATCATGTGCTTTTGTACGTTTTGCTACTGTTGAATCGTGCGTTGTGCACATTTTGCGTATTGTACATTTTGTCAGTGGTTACGTTTTGCGTGTAGTGTACATTTTGTGTATTGTATATTATGCGTCAGAGGACCGAAAAGGACAAACTACATTTATCAGCTTGCTAGGTTAGTAGCCCTTCATGAATAAGGAGGTGAGAGTTTTATCCTGCGCTTAAAAAACTGTCATGCAACACGCTTCGGGAAATGTAAAAATAGTGTTGATCAATGACTTTTCGCTCACGTATCTGGTTACGGCATATTTCTACGGTTCTATGGTCAACATTGGAATGTAACTGAAATCTTCCATAGTTAAGTATTACAAATAATATCGATAAGCTTAAACCAATAAATTCAGATCTTTGTAGAGCTGAATTTATTGGTGTCTACTCAGAATATTCGGCAATTGGAAATTAGTTCTTACACGCTAAGATTTAGTGAAAACATTTTTATTGTATGTGCCTAACGTAAGAAGTGATTCGTAATGAACTTGCCGAATTTAAAACCATGTTCATGGTACCAAACTCTGTATAATAGAAAAATGAGTTTCGGCCTTTTGTTTGTGACATTTTAAAGTAGGTATTATGTACGCCATTCTCTATATTTTTTGGTCGTAAGTTGACTGTTATGTTTTTTTATCCACATTTTGACATATATTATTCTTAGTATTGGTTTTTAATCTCCTCCAACACGGGTCGTACAGTGTATTGTAACATGTTTATCTTTTATTTATATGTAGAAGGGTGTTATCCCACATCGTTCTTTTCGTTTGTATTACAGCCTCCTTTGTTCTCACATTCCAGTATGGTTTAGTAGCTAGATAGTACAGCCTGTACAAAATTACCAATCCTCTCCAACTACTAGGAATCGTATTTTTAAGAAAATCTATTCAATTGCAACTGTTGGTTCTCGAACCCTGATAGCCTACTGTGAAGCACGATCGGCGTGTTGCCTCCCTGTGATACTTACGTACGAATTAACAAGTTCGAAAGAGAGGACACGTCAATCGTGGTTCACAGTAGGGCCAATGTATCGGTGATTTTCCAGCTAAATAATGCTATTCGAGAGAAAAGAGATCTTTCCTTGCCTAGAATTTAATAAAAGAAAGTTAGGAAAAAGATAGGAAATAAGAAATTTTTTATGAATAAAATACTTCACACACATGTAGTGCAAAATCCTTTCTCTTCGGCTTTTCACGGAAACGCGCTAATTAATCTCCCTGTCTCAGGTAGCTTCAGTGCAATATACACTGAAGTTCATTGTGACAGCAATATGAATTCGGATGTTTCCGTGAAAAGCCGAAGAGAAAGGATTTTGCACTACATCTGTACATGACTACTCATGGCTTCATGGAAATCGCGAAGAAATAAGCTTTCAGTATCTCTCAACAACAAATAATACCAAGTTTGTGACAGCTGTTTAGCGACATTTATTTCCGGCGTTTGCGTTGGCTCTGTTGTTTTTTAATTTTTAAGAATTTGTGAAAAAAATAAACATTTTGTTTAACATAGCACTTCTTCGTTTTGGTCATTTCTGTGAACAAGCAAGTATGGTTGGAAATATTGCAGGAAAACAATCTGAACTTGGCAAATTTATTACGAATCATTTCTCACTGGAAACAATCCATGCATAATATGTTTTTTTTTATTAGAAATTAAGCTCGAGTTTCTGAGTAGGAGAAACCTGAAGTCGGTGTTAATCAAGTTATGGAGATTGTTGGTAAATACTGTTCTCTGTCTGACAGACTGACCGATTAGCAGTCCAAGTAAGATGCAATTTGCTAAATGCATCTTACTTGGACTGCTAATCGGTATTGAAGTTGCAGTGCCCTTTTTTATTTCGAACAGGATCGGATGAAGGTAGGGCCGATTAGTTTAAACGTAACTAGTTCAAGGTAAAGTACCAGTATTAGAAGCTGGTATTCATCAATATGAGGTGTTTTCAAATTAGTCCCGGATATTTTAAGGGAGTATGTAATCATATGACAAAATGTAAAACTAGTTCTTATTGGGTCGGCAACGCGCATGTGACACCCCTGGGGTTGCAAGCGCCCATAGGCTACGGTGACTGCTTTCCATCAGGCGGGCCGTATGCTTGTTTGCCACCGACGTGGTATAAAAAAAAAAAAAAACTATGTGTTATGTTAAGTCAAAGGTTGTTTGTCATTATGATTCGCGGGAAAACTACGATAAAACGGTGAGCGGGACGATGGCGGCGGCGAAAAAAGTACTGTGCTGTCCAGACTAATAACCTGTCTCTGTTGACCTTAAACTTAGATATGACAACACAACGATTCAGGAGACATTCGTCACTAGCACAAAATAGTTATTTGTCATACAAGGGTGCAAAGTTGTATTTTACCCGCGAGTATGAAATTGAAACACGAGCAAGCGAAAGGATTCTATAGTTGAACCACGAGCGAAGCGAGTGGTTCTAAAATAGAATCCTGAGCAGCGAGTGTTTTAACATACGAGAAGTAAAATACATTTGCACCCGTGTGTAACACAAAACTTTTCCCCTCACTATAGCGAGGAAACTCAAAAAAGGTAATTATTTGTTCACATGACAATCATCATTATCATAGATCATCGTTAGTGATAATAATTTTCCAAATGCATCATGTATTTAATGCAAGATTTTGTCGCAGTAAACTTACCACGAAAAAGTAAACGCAGCACGATTTTAACACATTCCTGTAGTTGCACACCAACGCCAATGCATTATTAAATCATTCTCATTCATTATTTTTACAAAATTATAACAGAACACCCTGAAAGTTGTTTAGTTTACTATTTTTATGCGTGTTCGAGTCGGTAAATAAAGATTATAACCTATAATATTCTTTGACAATGTTGACGTTGACATTTTCTGCGTTTTGTGATTGCATCTAGTCATCTTATCATCATTCACTAAAACAATTGTTACTTATGGAATTTTAGGATTTATATGTTAAAATCATCATATTATATAAAGGTTTGTATTTTACACTAAATTCTCAAACAAATTATTTAATTATCATTAATATGGAACAATTTCCATGAGCATTTTACGTTTTGTTATTCCAAAACCAAGATCATTACTTTGCCACACAAGTGAATAATATGCGTTTTTACACGTTCGTATTAAAGGATAAACGAGCACTTTACGAGCTAGTGAGGGGAAAACGACATTACATATTTTCAGTTCACTTTCGGCACTAGTGACGAATATGTACCTACTTCAATACATTTTTGCTGCTGAACAAAACGAACTAAGTTTAAGTTTGGTAATAGTTTCGTCAGCTGTATAAGACAATCTCATTTTAATGATTTCTTAACAAAATTATATAAAAGAAGTCTGGAACTTCTTGTTTTCTTTCTTAGTTGGTAGTAGGTACTATGTACCTACCTATGTGTATGTAATCATTTAAAACATCATTTATTCTTCTCTTTTTTGCCTTTAACTTGCTTCCTTGTGTTTTTATTATGGTGATTTCGTTTTTTTTCATTTCTACTTGTATGCCGTGCATTGTCTCAACTCTCAATAGACTGGCATTCCTTGGGATCTTTTTATTTAGATGACTATGCCAGCCTTCTACCGCGTTAGTTGTTATGTGGCGTTCATTAAACAGCTGAAACTAATAATTGAAACATTAAGTACCACTGAATTGCTTTTGCGATTATTCGCCAGTATATATTACTATCGTCAGCCATCCTTCAACTATTAATTCCTCAGGAAGGTGCGCTAAAGCCTTGCAATATGTATTGAAGCTTCTTTCAAATAGGAGATCGAGAACAACTTTACTACCTAGCATCCGGGAAAAACGCATTCATGGATATTCACTATTGCCCTTTGTAGGCCAATGTAGGCGAAGCGTAGTTACTATTCAATTCAAAATATCTCATGTTTTTAACATGGAAAGCCCAACATACGGGTCAATATAATATACTTTGAATTAAAATCAGAAGCACAACATGCAGGACTGTTATACTTTGAATTAGTAGTGTACAGGGTTCTTCATTATTAGAGCTTTCTTCCGCAGGCTCGTACTATGGGTACTAAAGCATCTCTTTTAGTTATATTGATAAATATAATATATATATATATATATATAGAAAGCATCCACAACATAAGAAATACTTATTCCACCAAGAAAGAAGTGCATAACTTCTTTTATATAATTTTGTTATGAACCATTAAAATAAGACTGTCTTAAACACATGACGAAACTATTACCCAAATAAAACTTAGTTCGTTTTGGTCAGCAGTGACCAAAAGGCACAAAAAATGTATTGAAGTACATATTCGTCACTTGCCGAAAGTGAACTGAAAACATGTAATGGCGTTTTTATGCTAGCGACGAATGTATCCTGGGTCATAAGAATAGAATAGAAAACTGTTTATTCGGGAACTTAGGCACTGGTCTTACCGCGAGCTACTAAGCTATGAACTGTCGGCTATAAACACGAACAAAAGATACGCACTCCCGTGTAAAAAAAAGAGACACGGCGATACTAGCCCGGCGCGGCGGTGATAGCTGATAGGTGGGCGAGTATCGCCATGTCTCTTTTTTTTACACGGGAGTGCGTATCTTTTGTTCGTGTTTATAGCCGACAGTTCATAGCTTAGTAGCTCGCTGTGAGACCAGTGCCTTAGTACACAAGGCACTGGTCTCACCGCGAGCTACGCACTCGCCCGGCGGTAATAGCTGATAGCTGGGCGAGTATCGCCGTGTCTCTTTTGTTTACACGGGAGTGCGTATCTTTTGTTCGTGTTTAAAGCCAATAGTTCATAGCTTAGTAGCTCGCGGTGAAACCAGTGCCTTACACAATTGCCTTTCGACGCATAGTACCAAATTCGCAAAGTATCATTTGGCACTTTGCGAATAATATTTTTTTTATACGCAAATCACCAGATACTAAAAATACCAAAATACGCTTAATGCCAATACGCGTAATATTAAACTCGGAATGCACCATTTGGCATTTTGCGGAATGATATTGCCGTATCACAGTACGCGAAATGCCAACTGACACATTACGCCAAATACCAAATAACACGATACGCGAAATACTGAAATACTAAAAGTAACTGTTTTAGTGAAGACTTTTATTTATTTTAACTTAACTACGGACGGACATAAAATAAACACTTACAAATCATTTCATCCGTATATCTATAACATAAATCAAAAGACAAATACTGAACTTAAATATATCATTGCATTACTTCATGCTTACGTCCGCGTTACTTGACAATAATATTATCTACTTATGAGGTAACAAATTACTTTAGCAATTTCAACAAAATTAACTTCCGAAGGTAATTTTAGCTTGTAATTTTGTTATTTTCAAGTTTTTGCATGTACTTCGTTTTTAATTTATCAAATCGGATGTCAACACTCCTTCTCTTCGGTTTTTTAGTAACGTTGTTTGAAATGTATTATCATCTGATCCCAGACGTTTGATTCTTTTTTCATTTTATTAATAAAGTCATATAAATGAGGATGTTTTGTAATCCTAGTATTTCGATGGCTCCTACGTAAAGTATCGTAACACGAAAAGAACGACTTTACAGGAAGAGCAATTAAAGTTGCAACTTTAGACTATAAGTTTATTTTTTGACCGATTTTGTTCAAATTTGGTATGAGCACTAATAATAATATTCTTTATTTAGCCATCTTATTAAATACCTACTAATATGCTTGGATTTGCTGGAATTGTTGTTACGACAGTATTCATTGGAAAATCGGCGCAAGTGGTTATTGTAAGTCATACTAACCATAATTTACGTTGGAATGTTCCATTGGTAAGATGTTGTAACTATCACTTGCCATACATTACGTTGGAAACCTTTAACGTTTTTTATGGTATGTAAGATATATCATAATTTATGTTGGAAAGTTATGTCATTGCCAAATTATATTTTTGCTAAAAAAGGCTATGAAATAGTACCAGAAAATGAAAAATAATGTAAAGTAATAAAATTTATAAGTATTGCATTTTTAAAGCGACATGAAAAAAATGGGTTAAGAAAAACCGGTAAGTAATCTTGAATACAATCAACTTTATTGTCCTAAAAAAACATAAAATAAAACGAAAGACAAATCTCCGCCTGAAAAGAACTAATTAATAGTCTATTATTCTCATTAAAACAACTATTTTTAACTAATATTTTCTTCGGTTACCGCGAGGATTACTCATGAAATAAAACTATGAAAACGGATAAACTCGCGTATATTAACTAATTTTAACTTCATTCCGACGTTTCGAACACTTTACAGGGTTCGTGGTCTGCGGATGACTGACAATGGAGGAAATTTGATAGATCTACCTCCATCAAAATAAGAAAGATAAGTACAAAACTACCCACCAAAGAAAAAATTACTAAACCACAGACAATAAATTCTAAGGGTAGATGTACATACAAAATTTGCAAATTAAGCTAGTTATTCATTACAAATATTTTCCGAATGAAGACAAGAGACAAAATAAATAATCTACGAATCTTTAGGAAGGTATCCCAAAATTGGGACCGGCAAGAAACTCAGCGGGACAACTCTTTTCAAAAAACATTTGTAGTACATCTTAAGATCATCATGCATTAAACCAAAACATACAATTTTGATTAATAAGGAAATTTAAAATAATTTTGAAAAAATGTTGCCAGTATTAAAAAGGGGGGGGGGGGGGGGGGGGGGGGAATGGTCACCACCGCCAAATACATCAGCCTCACGGTTTATGTCTAGACTGTTCCTTTATCAGATGAACAACTGGATCCCAAGCTGGTGGTAGAGAAAAGCTTCTTTCCATTCTATTAAAATTTGGATATTTCATTATCTCAATAGCCTCACGCAACATTCTAGGAATGTTTCTCTTCTCCTTAACGAGAACCAAAGGCTTGTCAAACTTAATAGAATGATTCGGTCCATCACTGACATGCTCCCAAACCGCAGACTGTTGTCGACGGTGCTTGACATCGGCTATGTGTTCCTTCACCCTAGTAGTGATATTCCTCTTTGTCTGCCCAACATATAAAAGCCCACATTCACAGTCCAGCTTATACACTCCTGCATTCAGTAAGGGGGTGCTATACTTAACAGGCCTCAGAAACTGCGACATCTTCTTCATTGGCTTAAAATAAGTTTTAATAGAAGCACGTTTCAAGATGCGGCTGATCCTGTCTGTAACCCCACCAACAAAAGGCAGAACGGCTGGCCTGCGCTCAACAGTGGGAATCTTCATACGAGTCTTCTGATCGGCTCGAGGAATCTTCAGGTAGTTTGCCCGAAGTGCCTGCCTAGCATGCCGAAGCTCCGCAGCTAGATGCCGATCATCGCATATCTTTTGGGCTCTCTGAAACAAAGATTTGCCTACAGTAGCTAGTAGGCTGGGATGGTGGTGGGAATTGCCATTTAAATACCTATCAGTGTGAGTAGGTTTCCTATATACAGTGTGACCCAAAGTTTTATCCGGATTTCTTATAACCAAAACATCTAAGATAGACAGAGAACAGTCATTTTCTAACTCCATAGTAAATTTAATTTTATCATGAATGGAATTTAAACGATCTAAGAAAGTTGAAACACTACTTTTTGGAAGGATAGTAAAAGTGTCATCTACATATCTTTTAAATACCTTCGGCTGCATGGGAGCCAATGAGAGTGCTCTCTCCTCGAAGTCCTCTTGTTGTTGTTGTTGTGAAGCTGTTGTCGCAGACATCTTTATGGAGGACTATCGGATATCTATCGGACATCATTTAACATGTCAAATAACCTGAAAGATGGCATATTATCTAAAGCAAAATGATGGCACTGCAATCAATAATGAAAAGAATCCCTTTCCAAATACCTAGGAAAAAAATAAACAAAGCTTACTCGGTACCGGAGTATTTTCGCCATTCGTATGCAAATCATTCAAACCATGCATGGTATTTTTATCTTCTTCAACATAGTCTAGTACCAAATAATTTTTGTTGCAAATAATATTCGAAACTGGAGACTTGTTAGTATTATTGCAGTCATTTATCTTTGATGCATGGTTAGGTATATCATTGCATGCTGATGTTTTTCCAGGAGGTACATAATCAAATATTTCCTCATCACTGTCGCTCAAAATTCCGGTCTGTAATAGTTCCTGGATTGAAAGGCTGTCTGCTCCAAATGGAAGAGGAGATTCTGTAATAAAATAAATAGGATATAATGAGCACGTACCTATACATGACCGTGGTGGAGGATTTTTGCCGTCACGGTATGCCATTACCATAAATAAACAAACTAAAAGCGTAGATAAAGTGCATAGAACTCCATACACTTAGGTCCCCCACTATACCGTGACGTTTGCCGTTGCCGTAGTTGCCGTAAAATGGCACGGACAAGTAAAAAACGTTAAGCTTTTATCGGTAAAATATTGTAAGTTTATTACTAGTACGAAGTAGAATATAGTAAGTCAAAGATACAATAAATATATATCAATGTTTTCCAAAGTAAAATATCGTATGTCATTATAGCATACTTTTTTAAATAAAAATTCCAACGTAAGTAATTGTAAATACCACATACAATATTTTTTAGATGCCAAGTTCCAATGTAAAATATCGTAAGTATTACAACCCATAACGTACGTCGGTAACTGTACTTAATCAAATATTTAGCTTTAAAATTAAAAAATATGTTTTACTTACCTGATTTTGTAGAGATATCTTTTGGAGTTTCATCCATATACATTCGGTTTATAACATTCTCATCCAAATAACCGTCATTTTTTGAAATATACTCGTTTTTGCGTTTGTGTCCAACGGCCTTATCAAGTAACATCCGTGTTCTAGACGACACATTGGGTATTTTATTGACACGATTAACCATTTTTCTAGTAGAATTATCCATTTTAGGTCGCGTATATAACTATTTTTGCTTTGAAGTGGTTTAGACGGCAACATGACAGTCCGCACGGCGTACACGATCGCAACTGATACATACGATGTGTGAGCGCGGGTGGCTGCCCCCGCCTCACCCCGCGTATACTGTCGACCGGGCACTTACGACAAAATACGTCGGAGCAGTTTAAAACATACAATAGTTTACGTTTAAAAAAACCTATTTACAGATTGATTTTCAAGTTTTTACTTTTGGATCCTAAGAGCACTAAGATTATTCTATTCATTTTTGCATTAATACAAAAATTGACATTTTGTGGCTTACGATAATTTACGTAGGAGCCATCGATTTTATTCGATGGTTCCATCCTTCTATGGCATTGTTGGTCCGATGACGTTCGTGTGTCACACTTAAAACTTCTAATGAAATTTTTTGTTCAGCCATTCATCCTCAAAGTATTTTCGGAAACAACGGGTGCATGTCGATTTTGGCGACATTTTTATAATTAACTTCCAAGTCTCTTTTATACGATCCGGTGGCAGTAAAGGCAAATTAGCTGCCAATCGAACCAGTCTTCGGTTATTTTTTGTTGAACGTTAACCTTTGTGTGATCACTAGTATTTAGAATAAGTATCGATAAATGAGTATATCGATATAGGAAGTCCCTACCTGTCAAGATGTTTCGCCCCACGGAATGTGTCTGGCTATGACACCTTGCGTATGTCCGTTGCATACATACATGTTATCTAGGTTTGGTAATATGCGTAGTTGGTACTATGCGTAACATCCACGCTTGGTAGACAGTGTAGTTGGTACTATGCATATTACACGTTTGGTAAATAGCGTAGTTGGTGTCTTGCGTGTTTGTCACTTTACAAATTTGGCACTTTGCGAATTTGGTACTATGCGTTGAAAGGCACAATTGTTAACTAAGAAAATAACATTAATGAAAAATCATTCCTGATCAAACGGTTAAACTCACGTGTATATTTAGATTAGGTACGCGCCGCCCTCGCGACTCGCGAGGCGTGAACGCGGACTCAGTGCTACAAAATGGAGACCTAGGCCTCGTTTTATAAAGTTACAAGTTACAATTTTACAAGCGTTTACTGGCAACACTTGCCCCGTTTTTTACAATTTGTGTTTTATAAAAGTACTATGTTACAATTTTACAAGTTACAGGTACAAGTGCCTGTAGCTCAGCCATAGACAAAAATACAGGAGTTTAATAGTTTTAAACTCGTAATCGAACAAGTGTTTTATAAAAATATTGTAAATAACAAGTGTAGGTGTGGTAGGCTTGTAACAAAAACTGACGTACGTCTTGAGTCCTGTAACCGCAACTACAAGTGCAATTTTCCCAGTTATTTCGTGTGCTACAGGCGTTTGCTCGTAATACTGTTGAAATTATTCGCTTTCTGAGAGATTCTTCATAGTTTTGGCCAACTACCACGAACTCCGAAAACCGCAAACGACGATTTGTCTTTGTCACTTCTAACAAGGCGATATTAGAGTGAAAGAGAAAAATAATCGAAATTTGCGGATTTCCGAGTTGGCGGTAGGGCCGCTGTCTATGACTACACTTTATTACTTATGTCTGGAGCATAAGGTCTAAAGTTGTATATATTATTATATTTATTCCCTTGACTGTACCCCGATAGCGTTGACCGAGACTGTTTCAGCTCCTAATAAATTTGGACTTTCGGAGTCGGACACCGTACGACTTCAAAGAGCGAATGAACTCCACACAAATTTAGAACATCTCTCTCATCGTTTTGTTCTGCGGCCCTACTGCGATTTTCGCGAATTTCGAGGATTTATCTCTGTCACTTTAATGAAGCCTTCGTTGGAGTTACGGCGAAAAATCTTCGAAATTTACGAATTTTGAATTTCGCGGTAGTAGGGCTGATTTTCCATCAAAATAAATATACACAATCTGTGGATACGATTATTTATGTCAGTTTTTATTTTTAAATAGTGATGTCCGTCACGCCTGTAGATGTTAGGTACTTGTAATCGAGATTTACTATGGTTCATTACAATTGTAAATTTTTGTGTATATTTATAAAACACCTGTAATAGTTCAGTGCGTTACAGGTTCCTGTAACCTGTACACTTGTAACCTGTATCTTGTAACTTTATAAGACGGGGCCCTAGCCTCTCCGAAACATGTTGGGCGTAATTACTAAATACACGTGAGTTTAACCGTTTAATTATAGTTATAGGTACATGGCTCTGTGCTTAATTTTATCATCAGCTCAAGCTGTTTAAGCGTGCCGTGATAGTGTAACAAACATCCATCCACTCATACAAACTATCGCATTTAATAATTAGGTTCGATATTCAACGAAGGAAGGATAGGAAAGCTTTTATTAACGTGACCTATTTATAAAAAAATATTGAAAATGGTTGTCCTGATTTCCAATGCATAATAGTGCTCGTTTTTGGATATTTTCATTTACACGTATTAAGGTTTCCGTCCTGTTCGTGTTCTCCCCTTTCATATCTTCAAAGGCGTCGCTAATCCGTGCTTGTGATTCTTCTATAGTTGCCGATTTATAAGAATGAACTTTTGACAGTTTAGAAATGAGTCTTATAAATCGTCGGTTGACAAGCAAAACTCACTAAGTAACAAATACCTACTTGAAATAAAGCTCGTATCTCAGTTCTGATTTAATACTGACATAAGAGGTTGCTAGGAGTAGTGACAGTTTTTATAGTGAGTTTTGCTTGTCAGCCGACGATATATGAGGTTAAGACGATCGGAAAAACCCTGAATCTTACCCTCATATTAATAAGGATTAATCTATAACTGTCAAAAGTTCATTCTTGAAACTTTCTTAAGAAATGAGCCTTATATATATGACATTAAGACTATCGGAAAAACCGTGAGTCTTACTCTCATATTTAATCTATAACTGTCAAAAGTTCATTCTAGAAATATGCAACTATAATGTTCTGAATGTGTACTCGTCGTTTCCATAAACCAAGTCTTTGATTCGTCCTCATACGTGTAAAGTCTAGTGTCAAATCTGTTGATCGGGCTGGCCGGTTCTCTACTCCTGCTTGAGTTTTCTCCAATAAAACATAACAAAACCATACACTAATACGAATAATTAAACATACACCAGGAACGCAGTACCATCTGACTTAAAAAAATCCGTGACTAATTTGGAAACACCTTGTATATGGAAACGCTCCATATTTTATGTAGCAATTACAGTTTTTACATTAGGTACCACGTTTTGCGTCGTCTAGCTAGTAAATAAATTTACTAGCTTGAGATGTATACGTAGACACTTATCATAGTTATCATGAATAACGCTGCGTATCAAGATACTGTCGTAATTTGAGTTGTAACACTAGCACTAGAATTTAAATTACAAGCAGGTACGAGGGGCAAACCGAAATGGTCGGGAATTTTAAAACTATGTACAATTTGTAGTATTCTCCTTGACAGTCAATGCACTTTTACATTCTTTTAAACCAGTCATTTCAACAGTAATTCCAGTTTGAACTAGACATTGCGGCTTCTAGGTTAACAAAGCGCATTAAATCTTTGATTTTACGGAATATAAAAAATCATTTGGACTCAGGGCAGTGGGAGGACATAACATCAACGTTTTCCTCGTTCAATAGTTTATTTGGTTTATTTGTCAGTGTGAGAGCTCGTATTATCGTGATGCAAGATGACGCGGCGTGACGGGTTACCTCGGCGAAGTTTGGTCAGGATTGGCAAACAAACTGTGATACACCAATAAGCGGTAACCGTTCTTTGTTCTTGTAAAGGAATTGTGGCAATACCTATGTCCTTTTTTGAGACGAACGATACGCTGCGGGGAACACACAACTTTCGTTGGTTTGACCTCGTCATCGAAGACCCAAACTCCAGTCGGCAGGTTGGGTCTTCGATCACGAGGTCAACCCAACGAAAGCATGCATTCTTTACATTTCATAGGAATCAATCCAGGATTTGTCACCTGAGACATTATTATAAACTACTTTTGAGTTTCCTGGTAACTGTTCTTTGTTCTTGTAAAGGAATTGTGACAATATGTCCTTTTTTGAGACGAACGATACGCTGCGGGAACACACAACTTTCGTTGGTTCGACCTCGTCATCGAAGACCCAAACTTCAGTCGGCAGGTTGGGTCTTCGATCACGAGGTCAAACTAACGAAAGCATGCATTCTTTCAGTTTCATAGGAATTAATCCAGGATTTGTCACCTGAGATATTATTATAAACTACTTTTGAGTTTCCTTCATTGTAGCGTTTCAGATTACTTTGGCACCAAACAAAATCGAGCCCCCTTTTGTTCTTCTGTCATCAAGAAATCAATTTTCTGACACGTAACTCACGACGCAAAATAGTACGATTTGCAGGCATTCCAATGCCTATGGTTCCCCGAATCCGCTTGTATGTCAAATGATTATCTGCTTAGGCCTTGGTTTTTCCCGACGACGTTCGAATGTTTTGTTAGCGAACGTTTGAGGGTGGTTTCTCTGACACGTCGTCGGCAGCGGGTAGAAGGCGACGTTCCAGAGAAACCACCCTCAAACATTCGCGAACAAAACATTCGAACGTCGTCGGCGGCGGACACGCGTCGGTCGCCGGTCGCCGGCCAGAAAAACCAGAGCCTTACAGTATTTTTTCCAAAGCCGCTACGTTTTCAGGCGACACCGCTGTTTTCGGCCGACCTTCAACAGTGAAGGTACGGTGTTGACTGCTGAGAGAGGCACGACCCCGCCGAAACTCTACTTACCAATGATATATTGTCGTTATGACTAGGTGCTTCAATTTTGTATAGGAACAATCTCATTGAGATATTCATCTGAAGATAAACTTCGACGAAAGATGTGATAAATAATTGCACGAAAATTTTAACACGTGATGATTTTCATTACGTTTTCAAATTTTCAAGTCGATAAACAAAATGGAGTCTCATTTTCTTCATCGACTTGTCAATTTGAAAACGGAGTAAAATTATCGTAACTGTCAATCGCCAGTACGCATGTGATAAAAAAAACTCAGTTTAAAATACTCTTTTACCGATCATTTCGATGTGTCCCTCGTATCAATTTTGAATTGTAGCGTTGTTCATGATAAGCAACGACGTCTATGTTATGATAACAAAATACGAATGTACGTTCCAACTAGCATTGCTGGAAATAATTTTGAGGTGGAAGATAAAATGGAGCCGTAAAGCCAAGCACTAGGGTTTTACGGCTCCATACACGCCTTGACACGAGGAAACCGAATAACTTTAACAGCCTGCCTGATTGAGCGTATACCTGAGGTCTGATTCCCAGGTCAAAATTTGATTATATCAAATGCATGAATCAAAGTCATATTTCGACACGGGTCCATGTAACATTATTTGCTTCTAACATCCTTAGGAATTCGCTGTTGAACTTATTCGGTATCCTCGTGTTACACCGTGTATATCAGCCGGTAGGTAACTTATTTGTTGCCACGACGATAACTACAATTACACCTAATCTATGAAATTAAGATGCTCTACTCGTTATCATTTTGAATAAAAATGTAGTAACTTAATTTAACCTTACTACATACTAAATACTAAGGGCCTGTTTCACTGTCCCGGATATAATATATCTGTCAGATAAATGTTAGCTAATATAATTATTAATTAAATTGACTTTGAAAAAGAATAGTGATAATTTTATCTGACGAATATATTTATTCGGGAAATGTGAAGCAGGTCGTAAGCCTTTTTTCAGCCAATTTTTGTGAGACATTAAGGCAAATAATCTTAGTACCGGTGTGGCCCCGCTTCGTTATGATTGCGGCATCGTATCTAGTTCAGGCAGTTTACCTATACCGTCATACCAAATAGACCGGCGTACCGTGCGGTGCAGCATCTCCACATCGCTACGCTAATTTTCACCCAAATGAAAGCAGCTTTAGTTGTGACATGATAAATGAAGTTTAATAATTGAGACGTGTTTTCGAACGGGTTTATGTACTGTGTGAACGATAGAAAAATCGGCCCGTTTTGACAAGGCAGTCTCACTGTCTTGAACAATTTAATGAATGTCGTATTCATTTATAGGATATATCGAGGGTTACCTGGCGAAATCGGAAAAGTCGAACAAACTGGTTTTTGAAATACGAACTATGACACTTACGTGAGGTTGTCATTTCAATTAATATTAGGTCCTTACATATGAAATTGGCGTTTTATATGGTAAAAATCAAAACTTTTTTATGAAAATATATATTTATTCAAAGGCGCCTAGCCTTGTAAGGGATTGCATATACCCGAGAAATTTGACCGGTGGTTGCTAAGACCGAGTGGCCGAGGGGTACAGGCATCAGCCGCGAAAGCTGAGTACGTGGGTTCGATCCCCACCTCGGACATAGGTGATCTTGGTCGTTTTTCTTTGGTATATGACATCTAATATTTATAATTTATATTTATTCAATCAATTATATACCATCACTAATCCACTAGATACCTATGATAACATCATCTTTTATGAACAAATTGTCAGAGCGAGAATCAATAAAATCTTTGAAGGCCCGTTGGACAGCGTCATGAGAGTTGAATTATTTTCTTTGCATGAAGTTATCTAAATTCCGAAGTGGTAATCAGTAATTGGAGCAAGGTCCGTAGAATACGGAGGGTGTCAAAGACATTCCAGTCGAAGTTCCGTTAATTTAGCAGGCGTCAGACGTGCCGTGTGTGGTAGAATGTTGTTCTGAAGCAGCGGGCTAGATCGATTGACCAGTCTGGGTTGTTTAATGGCTAACTACTCCATCGTCGTTTACAATTGTTGACAATACACTTCAGCAGTAATTGTTTGCCCAGCGGCCCTACCGCGAAAAACGAAATTCCTATTTTTCGAGGATTTATCTCTCTCACTCTAATGACGCCTTCGTTCGAGTGACAGAGAAAAATCCTCGAAATTTACGAATTAAGATTTGGCGGTAGTAGGCCAGATCTCAGGAAGCTGTAATGGATGACACCGGCAGTAGTCCACCAAACACTCACCAGTACCTTTTTCTGAGTCAACTTCCGTTTGGGACAGGATTTCGCTGATTCTCCTGGATTCAACCATTGCGAAGAGCGTTTCGGTTATCGTACAAAATCCATTTTGACAAGTAACGATACGATTTGAAATCCCTTCATTATTATCAGGGCTCGGAGTTGTCATCGCACGGTAAGACTAATAGCAAGCTATAGAGTCGACATTTGCCATAAATCTAAATTCTTCTTCATACTCATACTCACTAATTTCTTAGTCCCGTAACACTTTTGATCTTATGCAGGCTAACAGATCAAAAATATTAATCGAAAATACATCTTACTTAATGTAATTAAAATTAATTTCTATAGTATAATTTGGTAAGTGTTAAGCATTCGCTTGGAACCCTTTAACGGGCAGACAGATGCCAGAAATGCGCAAAATTGGACTCTTGCTACTTTGACACAATGTTGAAACATGGTGGGAAAAATATTCCATCTGCCTTATAAAGGGGTAATTAAGGCACAGTTAAGGACTACGTTTACCCTGTAATAAGTTCACAATAACATTAGTGATGCAATTGCCAACAGTATCCACCGTTTCGTCTACTGAAAGCCATAAGTAACAATCATTCAATAAAATTCTTATTTTGCTTATGATTTTTTGAAGATAAAATTTTCTTAAAGTAGTTTCCTCCGGAAGTTTTGTATTCGAACATTTACAACAAAGATACTTGTTCATAAACTTTCTAAACTCGGGATGATTGAGTCTGTTCCACGGGATATTGCATGTAATCAGGAACAAACAGAGATCTATGTTAAAGTCGTTCGTAATTCCACATTTATTTTATTATTATCCTTTTTTAGGTGAGTTATAGAAATGTCACACAGAGTGCATAGTATAGTTGATTTGTTTGCATCGTACCTTAGCTCTTGAAACGGTTCTATCCAACCCTTAATAAAGGACGACGTTTGCTGAATTTCGTTTGGTGGAGAGTGCGGTTTACAGTTTTAAAATAGACGTGTGTTTTAATTGCGTAAAATCTACTCCACAGCACATGCTACACGTAACAACACGTTCTCATAGTCGTATTTTAGATCTTTGTAGGGCTCTATAAAATATAAAATTGCCGAAACTTGTATAACAGACATAATTGTTCATATAATAATTGCACGCACCGCGATTGCAATAAATGATTAAGTGTAAGTAGTATTTGGCATTACGTTTACCGCAACAAAGTAGACTAAAAAAAGCAATAATTACAGTAACTCATTTGATATAATTACAGGGTAAACGTAACCCTTAACTGTGCCTTAACCAAGCGAAAGCTTAACACTTACCAAATTATACTATAGGAATTAATTTTAATTACATTAAGTAAGATGTATTTTCGATTAATATTTTCAATCTATTAGCCTACATAAGGATCAAAAGTGCAACGGGGCTAAGAAAATTAGTGAGTATGAGTATGAAGAAGTATTTAGATTTATGGCAAATGTCGACTCCATAGCTTGCTATTAGTTTTACC
>JALPQI010007948.1:0-38272 GCA_025490895.1 Thaumatotibia leucotreta | reverse complement strand
GTTTTTATTGTACCACTTTGTTGATATGATTAATGTTTATACCGGTACCAAATTGCAGATTTCTAGCACTAACGGCCACTGAGCTATGCTGCGGACAGACGGATAGACATGGCGCAACTATAAGGATTCGTTTTTGCCATTTTAGCTACAATACGAAATTTCACATGTAATCAATCAAGACTGTCATACTGAGCAACAGAGTTCAAATTGACAACGATTGTTTACATAAGTCATTTTTAGAAATAAAATACGTGATACCATATATTATGCATTTAAGGCTTCAAGTAGTGTACGAGTGGTCTACACATACACTAAACATACACTAAAGGTCAACCCCGACACGTTCGTCACACGTTGTCCCAGGGATCGGAACCGGTTTTTTAGAAAAACCTCGAAATAGCTCAATATTTTAAAATGTTTTACACTCTTTATGTAGTATTCAACATAAACATTAACTATTAACATCATATTTTTGAATTACTCCATTAACAAAAAAATTATAAACCGAAGAACGAAAAAGAACGGAATTCAAACCGTTCTTTTGTATGGAGCAAAAACCGGTATCCGATCCCTGCGTTGTCCACGCGGCAACTATGCATTTGCGCCTAACCTGTATCGAGCAAATTTGCATTGCCCACTCGTTCGCGCCTCTCCTAGTCTCTACGTCTCACTCTCTTCGTTGCTCTACATTATAGTCACGTATAATAGTATGTTTACATTTTGGAACATAATGTCAGAGGGAAAAGGTTCCAAATCGTTCCAAGTTTACTACGGAGTAAACTTGGAACTCTTATATAGTTTCGCGATGTCCGTCTGTCCTTCTGTCTGTCTGCAGCATAGCTCATAGGCCGTTAGTACTAGAAATCTGAAATTTGGTACAGGTATACATAGGTATGAAACCCAACAAAATTGTGGCATAAAATAAACACTGACCTCTTTAGCTCCAGGTGACCGGTACAGCGGGAGATTGAAGTCGAGGAGGGGCTGGTTCAATGGGCCCAGGTTTTCTACGGTGGTTGATGGCGTGATCGGAACCGCTTTCTAGAGCACAGTAAAATCAATGATTTTCGATCATCCATTGATTTAAAATAAAAATAAAATAAATATCTTGGGACATCTTACACAAAACAACTAGTCCCACGGTAAACTCAATTAAGGCTTGTGTTGTGGGTACCAGGCGACGATATATATATAATAGATAGATACTTAGATGGATACACAGCCATGACCAAGGAACAAACATTTGTGATAAATAAATACACAAAAAATACCCTCGCCGGGATTCGAACCCGGAACCTCTAGCTTCGTAGGTAGGGTCACTACCAACTAGGCTACAGAGGAAATCTATCTACAGAGGAATCATCCTTATATTCATTAACCTTTTGACCGCCATAGTCTGATATATTAGACAATCAATATTCAGCTCACCTCGCCGGAGTCTGATAAATAAGGCAGACGTCTGATTTTGTTTCTATAATGTAAACATTAGTCCCATGCAAATGCAAGCTCTGATGTAATTTTGTATTGGTGGCTACACGGCCACGCTTGATGCAAAATTAACAACGGTCAAAAGGTTAATAACCGCCAGACACAAACTGAGGTGAACAACACATTAAACAAACACCTGCACAATATGTGCAAACAGATAGCCCTATGTGCAGAGACTTAGCGACTCCAAACACACTAAAGGAGGCATTCAGCAATCTGAAACACACACTGAGTTTCGTGAAGCAGCTTGGATGGTTGGAATAGGGCCACCTCGCTATCACGCAAAAAAGGCACAATAGATGCCGAGTTGCGGAAAAAGCACAGTTTAACTAGCTAACTAACTAACTAAATGTTAATAATCGCTGGAGGCCAATAATGGTAAAAAGAAAAAGATTGTGATCCCAACCTTACTAATCATGAACGCCACGTTCCTACCCCAATATTACAGGGTTCTATGTTACATTTTCGTGCTATTTAAATCTGGACTACGTGTCAGTGTGACTATGTTCAAATTCCAAGCTTACAAAAGTGCAACATAGAACTTTGTAATATTGAGGCAGCGAAGTGTCGCATATGAGGTTTCTTAATCTAAATGCCATTTTTGACAGAAACATACAAAACTCCCGGGACAATTAACGTGGATTAGGACTTTCACTGCTTGTCTCTTAACATGTCAAATGTCATTACTGTTACCAAAAATGTATAGGAATTTGGTAAATAAAAGGGACACTTCCATGCAAACTTCGTGGGACATTTTGTGGTGGATCTTGGTCAGCGTCGTTGACTAGACCCAATTTTTTCTGTTCTGTGACTAGACCAGCCTTGGTCAGCAGTGGTCCCACCAAAAGCGAGTTAGCGATTGATAGCTCGGCTATAAAAATTAACAAAAGATAACTCCCGTGTAAAAAAAGAGGCACGGTGACATTTGTAATTTACCGTTGATCTAATTAGGAACCATATATCTTTTGTTCGTTTGTATAATAATAATAAAATATCTATCACTCACTAACTCGCTTTTGGTGGTGCCTTCAGACCTTCAGAGTAGACCCAGCCATGGCCATTGGGCCATTGGTATGTCGAGTATAATTCATATAACAGTTTCGAATACCAACCTGTACCGAGTCTCCCTTCGTCAGGCCGTCAGGGAACGTTTGAGGCACCGGTTGGTCTTGCCCGGAACCCGTCCCCGGAACCCCCGGAGTCTGGGTGGTAGCAGCAGCAGCGGTAAACGAATCCATCGGGCCAGGTTTTCTCTAAAGTAATAATCACCAAATTAAAAATTAAAAAAAACCGACTTCAACCGGTTTCTCCAAGATTCCCGATTTGTTTCCATCATTGGTTTCCTCAAATCCTACTTTCTGAATGCAAATTCTTGTAAATGAATGAAAATTACCAAAAGCGCCATACATGTACATATAACATTTGAAGAGATCCCTCGATTTCTCCAGGATCCCATCATCAGACCCCAACTTGGTGCCAATGGGACCATCTCGGGGTAATACACGTTCGATCACAAAAAGAAATTTTAGAATCGGTTCACTATTCTCGGAGATATCAGGTAACATACATACAACAAAAAAAAAAAAAAAAAAATTCAGTCGAATTGAGAACCTCCTCCTTTTTTTGAAGTCGGTTAAAAATAAATTTATGTCACACCTATATTGGTTTAAACTTTCACGATTATCACTCACATTAACCACAAACGGGTCTTACACAAACTTACGTTTAACAGTATTGTGATCATTTTGGGCATGACGTTACACCTGTGGTCGCAGGCAGACTCTCGTGGTCTGCCTGACAGTCCAGATTTAACTACCCCGAAAACTTAGAACCCTGTAATATTGGGGTAGCGTCATGACCATGACGCCTCAAGTTTGTTGTTCTTGGCGTTTTTCATATGAAGCCATTTACTTCATTTGAAGTCGGAACATTCCAGCGCTACACGCCTTGATCTGACATCAAGTCAGAGTATTAAAGGGTGAATATCTGAGCGTTTGAAACGCCTTATTTTGGTGGCATCATTTTTGCCGAAGATTCTATTCATTACAATGTGCTACTTTGTCATTTGAAGGAGGCACGGTACCTTGATACAAATTACGAAGTATTAAATTAAGACGTTTAGAAACTTCGGCAAAAAATATTCCACCATAATTAGGCGGTTGAAATGCTTCGATATTCACCGTAAAAGTACAGCTTCATTCAACAAGACAAAGTTGGCAGTTATTTATTGATCGGCCGAGATACACCGTATGCGTGCGTAGCATGTTCACATACGTGTGTGCGAAACGTGCGCGTTGTATCGTATGGAATGTCATAGTAGATGGCACACCACTTGAGCAGAAGTGCTGCGCATGCATACGGTGTGACTCAGCGTTTAGGGTTAATTACCTAGGGACCTAGACAATAACTTCATCTTTTAAATGCCTTCAAAATGTGACCTACTCGCCAATATATCTGTAATGAATAGAGTTAGGAACGTTGGTGGCATTAGGTGAACAGAGTACGGTGGAGTGGTTGTGTAATATTTTTGTGATTGATTGAATAATTAATTAATAAAAAAACCTAAAATCTCTTAAACAGCGTTTCATCCATTTTAAGTTTTAATTAATTTCACATTAAATATCAGGCTGGACACTAGGCAGGTGAACTGAAATTCAATATTGAAAAAAATGCTGTTCATGGTTAATATGATTATTAAATACATTATAATTATTTAGGGACTTTGGGAGAACTAGAATCTTGAAAATGAAATGAGTAGATTTTCTGAAATACTAAAATTTTTTATTACAATTTAATATTTTTCTAGATTAAAAAAAAAAATCATATTATTTCTTTAAAAACGTTGATGAATCCAGCTCGAACTGAACACAAGTTCGTCAAAGGTTAATCATTTATTCAATTAAAAATATTTGCAAAATTGATGCTACTGTTCTCTGTTCAAAAAATGCCACCCAAATTCTAATCCTACTAATAAAGAACGAAAATAAACTATCAGTCAGCAAAGACAGTATGACAGCATCGATAACCACTTTAGTGGCTGCTGGCGTGACAGGCATAACAATACACGACCACTTTAGTGGTTCTTGGCGTTCAAAGGGTTATGTTATCACGAAACAATGTTTTCCCCTCACTAGCTCGTAAAGCGCTCGTTTATCCTTTAATACGAGCGGGTAAAAACGCTTTTTACACACTTGTGAATAAAGTAATTTGACATTTCTCTAATTCCTATAGCCCCCTACTGCCTAGTATAAGTGGATCTGTATGACCGTAGTAAACATGCGCAATCGGAGCTCACATGTTAAATTGGTCGTTTCTCATGTGACTTTGTAAGCCATTGGCAATATTTATGTTCCATAAGTAACTCTATTCTACGATACGTTTCGACATTGAGTTTTAAATAGTTTCTTTAAGTTAATTTACATTTGGATGAGATTTTTAATCATATTTCCTCGCGATAGTGAGGGGAAAAAAGTTGTTTTACACTTGGCGGCAAAGTTTGTTCAACTCTCGTGCCTTGAGACCTTCGCAATGCTCAAGATTCCAGTTTTTGAACCACTCGCTACGCTCGTGGCTCAATTTTGGAATCTTTCGCTAGCTCAGGTCTCAATATTGGCACGACAGTTAAACAACAACTTTGCCCCCTTGTATAATAAATAACTATTCTAAAATATTTTTGGCCACATTCTGAATTCTGTTTTGGCCAGGAATCTAAACAAACATGTATGACCTTGTGGTAGGGGTGTAACGGCCCGGCCACGACATCGGTCTAAGGCGACCGGCTTAGCGGAAAACGTATGGTGCTCCCTCTCGTACCCATATCGGCATCCCGCTCCCACTCATGGATTCGCTCGCCGCTGGTCGCCTTAGACCAATGTCGTGGCCGGGGCATAATACTCTCTTTTTAATGCCTGCCTTCCATTGCGAGCGTAACGGACTCATTAATGACTCCGTTACACGTTTATCGCTGGCCAATTGCTAGTATGCAGTTGACGGCTGTAAGTCACATCAGCGGTGTAAGTTTAACGGAGCCATTAATGAGTCCGTTCCGCTCGTGGTGGAAGGCATTAGGCTTAAAGGGTCTCTATGGAAGGCTTTTAACGAATTGTTCCTGGTTTGTCGTATTTCAGTTTCATCGGATTCCGGTTTCGTCGGATTCCTGATTTGCCGCAAAACTACAGTATATCTCTGTGACTGATGTCTCATTTTGGTCTGTTCTTAGTCCACATAAGCCACTAGTCCCATCGCGAGCTAATAAGCTATGAACTAGTGGCTATAAACACGAACAAAATATGCTGGGCGAGTATCGCCGTGTTTCTTTTATTTACACGGAAGTGCGCATCTTTTGTTCGTGTTTATAGCCGACAGTTCATAGCTTAGTAGCTTGCGGTGAGACCGGTGCCTAAATACCGGACCTTATGATTTATGAACATGTCTAAAGACGATGTTGCCGAATACCGAAATAAGCCGGAATAAGAAATAGCAGACTATCGACTAAGGGATTGAAGTGTCACTGACCATAATTTGATAAAAGATTGATGATGGGCAGCAGCGTCATCATAGTGGACACATTACTGCGATCGCCAATCGGCTTGATGCCCAGCGTGGCGATTATGGGTATTTAATTTACCTCCTAATGCGTACGATACGCATAGTTAATAGGAGAGGCCTACGTCCAGCAGTGGACTATCATAGACTGATGATGAAGAAGAAATAGCCAAATTATTTCTTCTTCATCATCATAAATTAGGTGAAGAATGCAGGAAGGGACGAATTTAAGACCTTACAAAAAACGACTGAGACGAGGCAAGAGTACAGGTACCTATACCGTAAATGAGAGACTGAGGAAATTCGTGGAAGATACACCTGGGGGGCTATCATGATCTCTTCATGGTTCAATTTAGTTTCTGCTTGTCAGATTTTGAGAGTCCTATATTGAATCGCATTAGGAGAGCGTGGTAGCCCCCATGGGGTCCATTTCTCAAAAGCTTGTAACTTTTAATACAAAAGCGGAATTCCTTATCTGATTAAATGATGTTCAAAAGAGACTTCCACTTATTACTAGCTTTCGAGAAACAGGCCCCAGGATCCTATTTTATAAAAAGCTCTTCAACGGCGCATTCGAATTAACTGGTTCACACATAATCACCAAATTAAAAATTTAAAAAACCGACTTCAACCGGTTTCTCCAAGATTCCCGACTTGTTTCCATCATTGGTTTCCTCAAATCCTACTTACTGAATGCAAATTCTTGTAAATGAATGAAAATTACCAAAAGCGCCATACATGTACCTATAACATTTGAAGAGATCCCTCGATTTCTCCAGGATCCCATCATCAGACCCCAACTTGGTGCCAATGGGACCATCTCGGGGTAATACACGTTCGATCACAAAAAGAAATTTTAGAATCGGTTCACTATTCTCGGAGATATCAGGTAACATACATACAACAAAAAAAAAAAAAAAAATTCAGTCGAATTGAGAACCTCCTCCTTTTTTTGAAGTCGGTTAAAAATAGGGTTCAACAGGCCCAGCAAAGAAGCCATTCTGCAATCATACTTATTACAATAAGTATAAGATGAGTAATCAATTTATGAGAATGAGAGTTTCTAACAAAAAGTCACGTGATCGTTACCGTACGTTATTATGGTCACGGCACATTCACGTATCGTAGACGATTGCAGATTGGCATTTGAGCAAGGCTTGCCGGAGTTGCAGTCATACTTACGATAGAGTGAAAGAAAAAACGATTAAAAGTAAAACTCATTTATTTCGTAAACCAAAAATTTACCAAATTACAAAAGTAAGTTTACAAAAATACACAAGTAGGTACCTACTTATAAAAAGTGAATTTATTTATTGCCAAGCTCAAAGCTTGCAAAATGGACCTTTGATTATACACATGTATAAATTTGGTTCACGAAAGACTTTCTATTCACTCTACCGAAAGACTGCAAACACAATGAAATTTTAAACAATTATAGTATTTGTAATTACTTTCTCTCATTGGCAAATACTTGGCAATAAACAAGTTTTAATTTTAATAATGTCCAAGAACGTTATTTTTAAATCAGCAAAAAACACACTAAACATCTACTACGAGTACAGTAAATAAGAAATCTGGCAAGCAACTTTTGCCAGTATTTGAATCAAGGCGGCTTTGAAAATCGCCCTCAATAATTTGATTTTACGCCTTTTTAACTGACATACTTGGTTTGCCAAATTACAACACAACGCATTGTTACAAAATGTAAATAGAACCCTTCCCATATTTCTCTCATCCCTTCCGTTCCCTAACACGCATATTTAAGCATACTTCATGCTTCATAATCAACATAGAAGAAACTGGGATATTTTTAATGGAATTTTTACCTTGTGCAGAAGGCTTTCACATGTAAAGATGCTGGAGCCTAAATTGCAGAAGAATATTCAGTTTTATTAAAAAGTGCTACAAATACACGGTAATCCACACATTTCATAGCATTATCGTATATTTGAAGCCTGCAACGATAATCAGCTATGGATATTTAATCTTCTTCCAAAGCACTTGCAACTGGCTATACTTTGGCAACATCGCAATGTATTTTTGGAAGATTGGCTTCGAACTCTTCAGCAGTTCGTAGTATGTCATGTAATGCGCTAAATCCGGCATGGGTACCATCTTTCTGGTGGTTTTGGGGGATACCTTGTCGGGGCCCTGGGGGGGTTTCTGGTGGATCCGGGGGGAAGCTTGGGCAGGCTTGGGCTTCTTCTTGGGTGCGTTTTCGGTTCGCAGGTCTGGGAGCTCGTGTTCGTGCGTCCGGTCAGGAGGGAGATTAGTGGTCAACTCGCGCCGAGCTAGGGGCGGCCGATGACGGGCTGCGGGGAAAGTGAAAGAAAAATTGACCTTAAATATCTATCCGTTGTGGCGGGATGGTTCTTGAGTGGCGGCCACGTACCGGAAGGCGTAGCGTGGGTAGGCCCCACACAAGGTGGACTGATGACCTGGTGAAGGTCGCAGGAGTCCGTTGGATGCGGGTGGCGCAGGACCGGTCATTGTGGCAATATTTGGGGGAGGCCTATGTTCAGCAGTGGACGTCTTTCGGCTGATATGATGATGATGATGATGATGATGATTTATTCAAATCTTATTTCAAATAATCACCAATTTAAAAAACCGACTTCAACCGATTTCTGCAATATCCCCGATTTGTTTCCATCATTGGTTTCCTCAAATCCTACTTTCTGAATGCAAATTCTTGTAAATGAATGAGAAATCCCCCCACGCGCCATACATGTACCTATAACATTTGAAGAAATCCCTCGATTTCTCCAAGATCTCATCATCAGACCCCAACATGGTGCCAACGGGACTATCTCGGGGTTATATACACATTCGATCACAAAAAAGAAAATTAAAATTGGTTCATGATTCTCGGAGATATCGGGTAACATACATACAACAAAAAAAAAATCAGTCGAATTGAGAACCTCCTCAGTCGAAGTCTGTTAAAAAGTATTTAACAAAAATCTCGCCCCACTTTATAGGCATGGCATGATACCATCGGCGGGTCATGTAATGAAATGAGGGTTTTCTCGAAAACGTATGCCACTAGTTAGCCGTAAGGTCCTGCCCAGAAATTATCTGGCTCCAAAGAAAAATTAACTAGAAGGTATTTTTATTTTTATATAATTTTATTAACACATACAAAACATTCAAACACGAACTATAGGCGCTCTGAGAATTTAGACAAGTTTCTGGACCTGACCCCTCAGTGCTGCCGCCCTGGTGAACATCATTTCAGAAAACTCTCATTGTCGTAACCGTCACCATAATGAAATAGAGGCCAGCACTGAGGTATAAATCTATAGAGGCCAGAGTGTTGTGACTTGTAATGGAAGACAGCGGTGTTTGAGTTTGAATCATGGTTATTTAAACCTACATTGTTGCGCCTACATTACGCAGCAATGAACTCGTTATTATATGCAAAATTACAAGCCTATTAAAATTGGCTTTATCAAGACAATATAGGTACTTAGTAAGCATATAAAATCAAATGAATACTTACTGAATTGTGCACAAAGATTAAATCCAAATTTCGACAGCCTCATAGTTAATTACACAATTATTTTTTAACTAAATTATTTGAAGTGGTGTAAGTTTTGGGAGATATTTTCTTTATGGATGACAAATGTCATTTGGAACAAGATTGTTTCGTTTTGGAAATGACAGTTTATTTTTCTGCTGATTTTTATGGCATTTTTGCGCAATCTTATTTATGCCTATCATTAACGAAGAGGTCTTACCTACGTACAGTCAACGGCAATAGTTTCTTGCGCTATACACGTGTATAGGCTGCAAAAATATGTGACACAATCTTATTTTCAACGACTTCAAAAAAAGAGGAAGTTCTCAATTCGACTGTATGTTTTTTATTTAGCCATGAGCCCTGAAAACGATACATATAACTCTAGGCCACTGTAGATTCTAGAGTCTAGAACCATATATCACTGACATATTTATCCTGGAGACCTCGCTTAGGGAAACGCAGGGACGGAAAACCACGAGCCAGATGGTCGGACGATATTAAAAAGACGGCAGGGCCGACCTGGAATCGCATCGCCGCAACCAGAACCGAGTGGAAATCCATTGAAGAGGCATATGTTCAGCAGTGGACGCAGATATGCTGAGAAGAAGAAAAATGGGCTTAGAGAGAACGCGATGACCGGCTTTACGTATCGAGTATTTAAAACCTAACTTTACCGATACTTGCAAAGTTATGCTACGGTTACTGTAGCCCTACCATGAGTTGCCGCTACGTTATTAACGCACGTTAACTTTCTATCCATCCCGCTAGCCGAATATAGAAATAAAACACACATTAATAGCGTTGCGGCAGCTCATGTTACGGGTTTTACTCTTAATATTTTAAAATAAAAGCATTTCAAACGTAATCGGCCCAGCCGTTTTTGAATAACTACGGAACCCTACACTGAGCATGGCCCGACATGCTCTTGGCCGTTATTTTACCTATCTTATATCGCGCTCGGCTAGTAAATTATTGGAGCGACCTCGATAGGCTGCTTTACGTATCGAGTAAAACCTATCGTAACTGGGTGCCTAGCCAAGTTGCCAATCGCTAGCGCTTAATCGTCAATCGTAAACGAAAGGCAGCTAACTGTCTTTGTCGCACTAATATGAAAGAGTGACAGAGAGGGAAAACTACGATACGCTACTAAGCGCTAGCGATTGGCAACTTGGCCAAGCACCTTAACGATGGTATGGTATGTACACCAACAAATATAACAAATATTCAATGGTTCGTTAATAGTTGAGTCCGCCTTAGTACCGAAATGCCGGCGTGGGAAACAGCACATGTGCCCCTCGCCCCATAAACTCGGCATTGTCCTCGGAATAACCAATCGCCCACACAATCTGGCGCTTTGTGACCTCAGTGGAGCTAATCCGTAATGTTGTTAGGTTACACCTGCTAGCATTAGAGTCCCGTGACTTGGAATAAAAAGGTTTTTCTTTTTACTTCGCCAGCGGCAAGGTAAATGTATAATAGATCCCTAATTCTGTGATCACTTCAGCATACATCATAAGCCATATTTTTAAGTGTTAAAGATCCGTACTACTCAATCGATCGATCGGAGGGTCGATGTTAAGTCCATGTTAACTATTAAAGATCCATATTACTGAAGGTTGATCGATCATCCCAACAAGTTTCTCTTTCTGCCGCCATCTTTTCTCGGAACAGAAGTATTTTGTTAAATTAATTATAAATATTAGAATGTCATATTTATCAAAGAAAAGACCAAGATTTGTAACGTTTTATGTTGGATTCCATTGCAAACCCTCAGCAATTCATCATCATCATCATCATATCAGCCGAAAGACATCCACTGCTGAACATAAAGTCCCACAATAACCAGCATCCAGCGGACTTCTGCGACCTACACCAGTGTCGCGTTTTATAAAGTTACAATTTACAATTTCGCTATTTGCCTCTCTTTCTAGCCAATATGTGCGTGCGTTAGAGAGGCAAACAGCGAAATTGTAAATTGTAACTTTATAAAACGCGACCCTGATTGCGATTATTTTTAATCAAAATCATACTTAAGTCTAAAATAATTCGATTTCGATTCGATACTATACCAGTCAACTGCTGGACGTGGGCCTCTCCTATTAACTATGAGTATAGACGCAGGAGGTAATAGTTATTTATGTGGCTGGCGCATAATAAGAGGCATTAAACATGAGTGTGGTTTTATGAAACGAGCCGTAGGCGAGTTTCATAATAAGATCACACGAGTGTTTAATGCCTAATTATGTACAGTCACATACATAACTTTATCTACATGCATATAATAAGTTTTCTACAATATGTTTATTTTTGTGGCAGCAAATTATTGGTCACGGTTGTAGCGGCGTCCCGGATTTCTGGTGGTGTTTCACACATTTCAACATTACTGTCTTCGTCGTCATAAATAATTTTTCAGTGTAAATATTTCACAACGAACTCGATAATATTTAACTTTCAAGTCAACAGTCCAAAAAAGTTGTATGTTTGAAACCACAGAGCACGGACCTCTTTAGTGTGTAACCTATAGGCAACCCTCCAACCTCCTTGTTTGAAACAATTCAAACAAAACAAATGACTGAACTGAAATTAGTTTTTTTTTATTCATAAACCAGGTAAGGTCTTGAGTCGATATCGATTCTCAAATCGATTCTCAGTATTCGACATTTAGAAGAATGTATGGAATATGAATTTTAATGTGAATGAAATTACAAATCGATTAATTCGATAATCGAAGTTAAAGTGTGTTTTTTCTTTTTAACAGAATGTTCGAAATTTAATTGTGATTAAGATATCGGTTGCCGATATCGTAAAGTAAAAATTATGATACAACCACAGATACAGATTTCTTAAAGTAGGCTATTTGCTTACCGCCGCTAAACATATTGTAGACAACTTATGATATGGATGTAGATAAATGCCCATAATCACCACGCTGGGCCAGCAAGTTGGCGATCGCAGTAATGTGTCCACTATGATGACGCTGCTGCCCGTATCCATCATCCATTTTATCAAAGAATTTGGCGAAATATTGACACTTCAATCCTGTAGACGACGCTTACGACATCCGCGGGAAGAGTTAGGGTAATTAAGTATAATACGGTCCATTTATCCTTAGTTGTCTTATCTAGTAAACAACTTTCTAACCTAAAAGTACACATTTTCTGTAATAAACAGCAGTTTCCTTGATAAAAATTAAGCAATTTACTAATCACTACGGGCGGACTGCACAAATACGGACTCAGGTATTTTGGTATAGGTAAATATGATAGTTTACAACAGAAAACGTATACATTTAGGTTAGAAAGTTGTTTAGGTACTAGATAAGACAACTAAGGATGAATGGACGTGTATTCTTACTGCCGTCACCACACGTCATATAATTCGATTTACTCCACAAAAACTTTTATTGGTTGTAAGCTTGGAGTAGTCGTGTGTCTCGACGCGCGGTAAATGGTGATCATCAGACAACTCGACAGAAACTATTAGGGCAACCATACACACTAGCCGACTGAAGGCCCTTTAGGCGGGCCATGGGGCTTCTACGATCTACTAAACTCTCTAAATATACTCTACTCTATAAAGTGTAATTACATTATCGCCCGGCGGATGTTAATGAAATTTCATACAACATTACTAGCCCTGTTTATAATCCCGGCTTTGTCGAGCATGTGGTGTGAGTGAAAATACATATGTAAACTGTAAAATTTTCGCCAGCCCGCTCATACTCACGTATTGTTGCCAGCAACAGTGTGCCTACCATGAGCTGCCGCGGCGTTATTAACGCGCGTTTAGTTTCTATCCATCCCGCTCGTACTCGCGTATTGGCGCGAGCGAGCCGGGTAGAAAGTAATAGTAGCGTATCGTAGTTTTCCCTCTCCGTCACCCTTTCGTATTAGTGCGACAAAGACACTTAAAGCTGCCTTTTGTTTACGATTGACGATTAAGCTTTGGCGATTGGCAACTTGTCTAAGCACTCAGGATGCTTAGCCAAGTTGCCAATCGCTAGCGCTTAGTAGCGTATCGTAGTTTTCCCTCCCTGTCGCCCTTTCATATTAGTTCGACAAAGACAGTAAACTGCCTGTCGTTTACGATTGACGATAAGGTGTTTGGCAACTTGGCTAAGCATCCAGGTGCTCAATGGTTCGACGTACGAAGTAGCCGTGAGTCCGGAGTCCGACGCGCGGTTAAATAGTCATCAGCCAGCAATTACAGCGATCCAGCACAGAAACTCGGTGGAGAGGACTTTCAAGCTACGAACTAACTTTCACCTTTTTAACCAACTTCAAAAAAGGAGCAGGTTCTCAATTCGACAGATTTTTTTTTGTTGTATGTTGTATGTTCTGATATTTCCGAGAATCGTGAACCAATTTTTTAAATTTATTTTTGTGATTACCCTGAGATGGTCCCGTTGGCACCAAGTTGGGGTCTGATGATGGGATCTTGGAGAAATCGAGGGATCTCTTCAAATTATATTGGTACATGAATGGCGCTTTTGGTAATTTTCATTAATTTACAAGAATTTGCATTCAGAAAGTAGGATTTGAGGAAACCAATGAAGGAAACAAATCGGGGATATTGGAGAAATCGGTTGAAGTCATTTTTTTATTTTTATTTGGTGATTATTTCTGGCCACGTTTCCTGCCCACCGCGCAACAACACACATTAATGTGTCCACTATGATGATGCTGCTGCCCATCATTAATCTTCTATCAAAGAATGGTCAGTGACACTTGATGGTTACTGAGCATTTCTTGCGTGGCGATTATGGGCATTTACCTCCTAATGCGAATAGTTAGAGAGGCCTACGTCCAGCAAACTGAGATAGGCTGATGATGATGATGAACCGTACCATAAGGTGTCACCGTTATTAAAGCGGATTTACTTTCTATCCGGCTCGGCACTAATTCACGAGTACGAGCGTGGAGCCGTGGATAGAAAGTAAGTGCGTTATTAACGTGCCGGGAGCTTATGGTAATCACACCGCTATGGGTACGGCTAGCGAGTTGGAAAGTAAGGATTATGTTAGGTTTTACTTTATACGTAAAGCATTCTATCGCGAGCGTTTCAACCGCCGTAACTTCGGTGGCATCATTATTACCCGATTTCCGTGGATATTTCATTTTTTTTTTAATATATTGGTGGTTGTCAACTACGTCTACCAACATATCCAAAAGTTCTTGCATCTCTCACGGGATTCGTAAGATAAGGCTGCCACCGAAGTCACGGCGGTTGAAATGCTCGGAAAAATGCCCATTTACGTATCGGAAAAAACCTAACGTTACCGCTAACAAGCAAATTGGTACGGCCAGGCGTCTCCACAGACGTCGCTGGGCTGTTACCATCGCGCCGCGTCACTGCCACGCCGCCATATTGCCGTCGTTGGGTGTTTTATTCGACACACTTTGATTTACAAATACGTAAAAATATAGCTTTTATTTGAAAGAAGTATGGCCTAACAAGTACCTTTGAGCCCTACAGGTCTAACCAAGATGCCATTCTCTAATCGTATACGATAAGCGACAAGTAAATGTATGAGAATATAGAGAATGACAGATTCGTACGAAAAGTAATGTGGCCATTCGCATACATTATTATGACCACGTGACTTATCGCTTATACGTTTGCAGAATGCATCAAGTTACTACGGAACAGAATGAAATGTCAGTTGACCCGAGGCCCGGCTCAAATATGGTTCACCGCGAGTCTTTTTGATTTAGGGTTTTGTAATTTTGTTTTAGGGTTTTGTATTAAACAAGGAACCCTTATAGTTTCGCCTTTTCCGTCTGTTCGTCCGCAGCATAGCTCAGTGGCCGTTAGTACAAGAAATTAGCAATTATTGATCCGTGGGTCCAAAAAAATTATATAAGTAGTGGGCTTATGGTTACTTAAAACAAAACTGTTCGGGACATACGTACTGTTTTTGAACAACTACGAAACCCTACACTGAGCATGGCCCGACATGCTCGTGGCCGGTTTTCCAAAAGCAATGCCTACCGTGTTATAAGTCACAAGAGCAATCACAACAACAAACAGCCTAACAAAAAGCAAATATTAGCGGAGTTCCCCTCACAAAGCACCCGTAAACAGTTAATAACACTCCATTAACTATTAATGATCGGTACTTCTATGACACACTATGTCATAAGGCACCGGGGCGGGGCAAATCCGACCAATCAGGGCCCGGGAAATGATCTAATAATTAACGTAATAGCCAATCGGAGGAGCCGTGAAAATTACCTAACGCCTGGCTTTCCTTGGGCAATTTAGTTGGTGTGAAAGTTTTGTGGTGGTGTTACTGGTAGGATACAAAAAGTATCGCGTAGGTTATTCGAGGCTTTGTGATTGTGTATCTAACGAAAAATCAGACAAAAACTATCTATACTTTAACTTAAACGTACATAATAATCATAAAAAAACTGATTTCTTCAAAATCCCATCACCAGACCTCGACTTGGTGCCGACGGGAGAATCTCGGGATTATCATCATTCATCATCATCATTTCAGCCAAAAGATGTCCACTGCTGGACATAGGCCTCCCCCAATGATCGCCAATATGACCGGCTCTGCGCTGCTTGCTTCCAGCGGGTTCCCGCGACCTTGACCAGGTCGTCGGACCATCTTGTGGGAGGTCTGCCCTTCGTCTTCCGGTACGTGGTCGCCAGTCCAGCAGTTTCTGGCCCCATCGGCCATCTGATCTTCTGGCGATGTAACCAGCCCACTGCCACTTAAGTCTGGTCATTCTGAGAGCAATGTCGGTGACTTTGGTCTTCGGGATTACAACCGTTCGATATTTTTTTTTATTGAAAATCGGTTCAGGATTCTCGGAGATATTACATCAAAATAAAATTAGGTTCATGTGACCCCAGAGCGCGCAAATTCTTTGCCGAAATCGCGAAACATAAAAAAAAAAAATTAACGTAACTAGAAACCGTATAGCTGGCGTTTGCTTGGGACAGCGTATCAGCATTGCGATACAGCGAGGAAAAGCCGTCAGCTACCTCGGTACAGTCGAAGACAAAATAAGGGGTATACAAAAACGTTCAAAAATATGTCCCAGTGCACTCTAATTCTGTGTAATAAGAACGTCGTAACATATTTTTGAACGGATTCTTTCGATACTTATTTTTGCACTTGACTGTACAATGCTAAAAGGGCTATACTTTTAGATGTGGGGTACCTACCCTAGTTAGATTAAATAAAGTTAGACAGACTTAAAGTACCTACCTACTGTAAACTTTTAAAACATTGCCTATTCTATTACTATTTGTTACATACAAATAACATATAGTACTAATAATGCTATACAAATTTTGAATCCTAGGCCGCCGGCCGCCTACCGCGAACTTCGAAATCCTTATATTTCGAGGATTTTGTCTCTGTCACTCTAAAGAAGCCGTCATTAGTGTGCCAGAGATGGATGCTCGAAAAAGTTCGCGCTTGCCCTGCACTAGAAAAACTACGATACCCTACCCACATATCTACTCTTCCTGGGTCGCGTTTTATAAAGTTACAATTTACAATTTCGCTGTTTGCCTCTCTAACGCACTCACATATTGGTTAGAAAGAGAGGCAAACAGCGAAATTGTAAATTGTAACTTTATAAAACGCGACCCTGCACTCCGCATTTAACTCCTCCCAATGATCGCTTTTCTCTTATACATACTCTCCGCGCCAGCTTCGTACGGGTACAATTCTGATACTAAAGCCTTCGTGATGTCCACAGATTAGCGTGTAAGGTTTATCTGTTAGCGCTAATTCTAAATAAATAAATGATAATGACCCGCTGGATGCGGGTGGCGCAGGACCGGTCATTATGGCAATCTTTGGGGGAGGCCTATGTTCAGCAGTGGACGTCTTTCGGCTGATATGATGATGATGACTATGAAATGATAAATAAAAAAAAACCGCATCTAAATCCCTGTTACTTGTTGTTGTATTATGGCCATTTTTCCGCAACTCGACATCAAACGTGCCTATTTTGGGTGGCCCCAACGCTGGCCCAGTACTTATTGGGGACATCACATACACCCTTGAATCTTCGCGGATGTATGCAGGTTTCCTCACGATGTTTTCCTTTACCGTAAAGCACTTATCCGCGTTACTTAGGTCCTAAGGTAGGTACTAGTATGATTCCGTTTGGAACCTAAATAAAAGAGGGATGGATAGGATAGTATATCTCGCGGCGACATATTGTCGCACTGGTCCTGTGCTAAGCCTACTGTGGTACTTACTTCTTAATAAGTACCTAATACAACTTAAAAGTGCCCATCAAACTCGCAGCGTTTATGCGTTGAATCGCAATGGATAACCTCTGCGTCAGGAACTACACTTTACTTCCATCGATTTTTTCCCAAAAGCTCTATTAAATAATCTGTTATCGAACTAAAAGTGATTAAAAATACAAGTGCCGACAGTGAAGTAGTTAACATGGACCCGAATATAAACAACATAAATATGAACTTACCTCTGTACGACATGGAGCCGTGTTCAGCGCAGCACAGCGGCGCATTGGCAGCGCTGCGCCTGCTTCGGAGCTACAACCACTTCTTACCGCCAGGTACCTCAACACTGACAATATGAACTGACCTCAGTACGACATGGGGCCGTGCTCAGAGCACAGCGGCTCGATGGAGATACAACCACTTCTTACCGCCAGGTTCCTCAACACTGACAATATGAACTGACCTCAGTACGACATGGGGCCGTGCTCAGAGCTCAGCGGCTCGATGGAGCGACAACCACTTCTTACCGCCAGGTACCTCAACACTGACAATATGAACTGACCTCAGTACGACATGGAGCCGTGCTCAGAGCTTAGCGGCTCGATGGAGCGACAACCACTTCTTACCGCCAGGTACCTCAACACTGACAATATGAACTGACTTCAGTACGACATGGGGCCGTGCTAAGAGCACAGCGGCTCGATGGAGATACAACCACTTCTTACCGCCAGGTTCCTCAACACTGACAATATGAACTGACCTCAGTACGACATGGGGCCGTGCTCAGAGCTCAGCGGCTCGATGGAGCGACAACCACTTCTTACCGCCAGGTACCTCAACACTGACAATATGAACTGACCTCAGTACGACATGGAGCCGTGCTCAGAGCTTAGCGGCTCGATGGAGCGACAACCACTTCTTACCGCCAGGTACCTCAACACTGACAATATGAACTGACCTCAGTACGACATGGAGCCGTGCTCAGAGCTTAGCGGCTCGATGGAGCGACAACCACTTCATACCGCCAGGTATCTCAACACTCAACACTGATAATATGAACTGACCTCAGTACATGGGGTTATGCTGAGCGCCATACAGCGCTGCGTGTGCTGCGGAGATACAACCACTTCTTACCGCTAGGTACCTCAACACTGACACAATCCTTTATAAACTTATAAACTGACCTCAGTACGACATGGGGCCGTGCTCAGAGCACATCGGAACGATGGAGATACAACCACTTCTTACCGCCAGGTATCTCAACACTGATAATATGAACTGACTTCAGCCGGTCATGGGGCCGTGCTCAGCGCCACACAGTACTTCTTATAGCCAGGTATTTATTTATTTAATAAAATTTCTAGGATAAAAGTACAATTGTGTTAGTTTTTAGTAAAACGTCCCACTTTGTAGCTTACCATAAAGACGAGATTTCCTTGTATCTTCATTCTTCATATATTATGAATAAACTGACAAAGCGGCTTTATGGCAAACGACAGAGTGGGACGTGTTACTAAACCCACTCACAATTGACGGACTTAATGCCCTAAGGCATTCTCTATACCAGTATCTCAACACGGGCAAGGTGATATAAAATCTCAAGTTTCCTTGTGATATCATCTTAGTTTAAAATATAACTAAGGCAAAAACACTAGATCAATAGTACTATTGTCTTCATCTTATGTTATGTTCTTCAAAAAGTACTGCCCAGTGTCCAAGGACTATAGACCTCTGAGCACCTCGGCAAGCAATTACAACATGCGTTTGGTATTTACCGCTGTTTTACACGTCCCTAATGACGGGAGCGCGCAGGTGCGTAATGACGTTGACGGGGTCGTAATGACGCTAATGGCGCGGGTCGCGACGTCGGGCAGATCGCAACCCGTGCACAGGTCATCACCATCAGGCCCCAATTTCACCACCTTGACAAGTGCTACAATTGTAAATTTACTGTTTCTCCAATTGGGACGTCTATAGGCTACAGTTACCGCTTACCATCGGAAGGTCCGTGCGTTTGTTTGCCACCAACATAAAATGTAGTGCAGGAACTTTAATAAAACAGCAGTAAATAACTACTTTTTGCGAAGCAAAATTACAATTGTCACAAAAAACACGACAATTGTAGCGAAATTCCGACATATGCCGAACCTCATGTCAAGATTTAATGAAAATTGTACTAAACCTTGCGACAATTGTCACGGGTTTCGGAAAATAAAAAGCAATTTATTGACGATATAATAACGTTGTTAGTAATAATTGTATGTTGGTGGCAAACAAGCACATGTACCGTCCGATAGTAAGCGGTAGCTGTAGCCTACGGAGGCCTATAACGTCAGTAACAGTGATATTTTACAATTGTCAGACTTGTAATTATGGTGAAATAGGCCACTGGGTGCTTAGCCAAGTTGCCAATCGCTAGCGCTTAATCGTCAATCGTAAACGAAAGGCAGCTAGCTGTCTTTGTCGCACTAATATGAAAGAGTGACAGAGAGGGAAAACTACGATACGCTACCAAGCGCTAGCGATTGGCAACTTGGCTAAGCATCCAGGTAGGGAAACCTGAGGCTACCGCAGCAATGTACAAGTTGCAGAACATTTTCAAAATTGCGGGAATATACTCGGAAATTACTGAGAATTTAAGTTAGTTCTCATTATCGTAAGTTACTTTTGAATTAGTTACCGTTTCCGTGTATGAAGAATATTCTCAAATGGTAACTTTTCCTATAGTAACATTGGGAATTTGCCGGGAACGGCCTATCTCTAAGTAACATACACACAAAAAACTGTCGAATAGAGAACATTCTTTTATTTAAGTCGGTTGAAAATTAAGCTTAAAAAAAAATAAGTTGGCAAGCTAAAAACCAGATAACTTTTTCGGTTTAATCCACCCCATCTAAACTAAAATTTATGATTTTAACCCTCGCCATGAATTGCGTCAAATATTAGTTAACAATTAATGAGCTCAAGTGATTCCCTATCGTGTTGTCATCGCGATCGCGTGGCGGCGGCGCCCGGCGGAGGCCCCCGCCGGAAGGAAGCAACGTTTATGTGACTGATTGACAACTTTTTTTAAATAGCTTGTTATTGTGTCCCACTACTGGGCATAAGCGTTTCATTTTCCATTCCGTCCTGTTGTTGGCAAGTGCCCGCCATTCTTCGCAGAACGCATCTAAGTCGTCCTGCCATCTCCTTTTCGGTCTCCCTCTGCTCCGTTGGTCATTGTGTGGGATCCACTCACTGAGTGATTTGGCTCTCCGGGTGCATGACGGCAGATATGTCCGGCCCAGTCCTATTTCAGCTTGATTGACAACTATCTGAGCTTATTTACTTAACCTTTTCTACAGTTGTCCTCAAGCGCAAAAATGTGATCTACACGCGTCCGCGCGTATGGACTAACAATGCACAAACAAGAAGTTTTCGTCTTTGGGAATATTCTCATAGAACGTTCTTCGTATTTGATATTGTTCTTTGCACATTTATTACTAAGACTTGAAGGTCAATTTCTATGGCTATTATGAGTTGAAAGACGAACTCTAACGTCGCGATCATCAACTGTTGGGTTCGCGAAGAATGTTCTCAAAATGGCTATTTGTATGAGAATTTGCTCATGTAAAATTCCAGTACTTTTAGGCAATTTTGAGAATTTTCTGCAACTTGTACACTCTAGCAATGTCCGGACTAATATATAACGAATATAAACATTATAATTTGTAATATAATCCTTAGGTACAAATTGTATTATACTTAGTATATTACCTTTGAGAGCGTCGGCTATCAAAACATTAAGCTTGTACGGACATATGTTACTGGCTCACCTTTTGCTTAGCTACATATATTTTATGGTAAATGTCAACTATGTTTTACTAAGCAGGTACATGAATTATAATCTTTCGTACACATATAACTAGATACCTATACAAATACGCGTTTTAAATTAATATAAAGCTTTTCCGTTAACAATAATTTAGGCACTTGATCGATGGCATCCCATGTTTTGTGTCTCCACCTGTTACGGCCCACGGCATGACATGACACTTACGTGTTGGTTTACGGCAGCTGGCCGTACCCACGGCCGGTCAAAGGGTTACCCATCACGTTATCGACGCCGGGCGAGCTGTTGACGAAGACCAGTAGGCTTATGATAGTTATGATGGTACCGTCATGTTCTAACAAGTATGCAAATGCGGAAATGATGGTAGCGCTATAAATGGATTAAACTAGACCATCATAAGCTACCAGGATGCGTAGCCAAGTTACCAATCGCTAACGCTTAGTAGCGTATCGTAATTTCCCTCACTGTCACTCTTTCGTATTAGTGCGACAAAGACAGCTGCCTTTCGTCTTTACGATTGACGATTGAGCGTTACGATTGGCAACTTGTCTAAGCACACAGTACCTAAAGAGTTCTAGACGTATTGACATCTAGGTATTACGGCCGATGTGCAAATTGCAGTAAATTCTCAAAATTTCCGTAATTTTTTTAATCGAACGTACCTATAACCCGGAGATGGTCCCGTTGGTACCATGGTTGTAGGATCTTGGAGAAATCAATTGAAGTCGGTTTTTTTTTGTGGTTATCGAAGTCTACATACACTGGTGGCAATATCTGATAGCTATGAATGCGTATTATTTAGGAATACGAGAGGGCAGGGGTCGTTGGCTCGGCGCTTACAATTAGAGGTTGAGGGGCTAATATAGGTGCATCCGTTATACACACTTTAGAATCGATTCAAATTTAAATAGGATTTTGAAAATAGTGAAAGAACAATTTTGTGAAGGTGTTTCATCATCAGCCTATGATAGTCCACTGCTGGACGTAGGCCTCTCCTATTAACTATGCGTATAGACGCATTAGGAGGTAAATGCCCATAATCGCCACGCTGGGCAAGCGGATTGGCGATGGCAGTAATGTATCCACTATGATGACGCTGCTGCCCATCATCAATTTTTAATCAAATATGATCAGTGACACTTCAATCCCTTAGTCGACTCTTACGACACCCGCAGGAGGAGTTGGGGTGGTGACAAATGTATTCTTTCTGCCGTCACCACACGGTAAAGGTGCTTATGTCTTAAGTATACTTAGTATGGCATATGTTTGAAGGATTCCAAATCGGGTATTACTTATAGTCTCGCAAATTCAGTACATCTGTTATTAGAAACCAGAAAAAGTACATCCATTGACGCAGCGGGAAATTCTAATTTTATATAGGACGCCAAGACCTTTCTACTGACCAGCTGGTTGACAAGACTACCTATGTTTATTTCCAAGGTCAGGCAGGGCAGATGGCAGTACCATGGCAACCTAAAATCACCTAAGTACCTAAAATACATCATTACTTAATACAAGTTTTCAATATTCTCATGGAAAATTTCTCGGTAATTTCTACAATTTGCACCTGAATCCAATCATTAAGTAGGTACGAGATATGACCCATTGGTCGTATGTCGTATCTATTGCTGTTCAAATAAATAAATGATTTAAGCAAACACAGTTGATGACGGGCAGGTGCCAGGGATTATTTCCGGCGCTAAACTGAGGGGTCGCGATGTCCAAACAGGCTAATTATTGTACCAACTATATTTAACGACACGGTTAGTTTTTAGTTACCCTTATAGTTTCGAGTCCGCCTGACTGTCAGGATATGTGCCCCGCCCCGCCTCATCCTTCAAACTTTAAAGTTCATACTCAGCATTTGAATGAGCTGATAAATTGATAATAGATATACGATTTTGTACATTGGTGAGGCTTGTATTAAAGTGCCATTTTGCCAACATAAGTACCTTTTTATATAATTTGCAGTGTTTGTCTACCAACCCGTGGTTAACAAATTAAGTCGAATCATTCTGGACGGTCAACTCCGGGTTAGCGTATAACTTTCCAGCTAAAATGGCGCACTCGCTAAACCCCATCTCAGTGCTCTAAAAATCTACCCCGATATATTGAAGCTATCATGCTACTACTAACTTAAGGAAGGTAAGCGCAAACCTGGCGGTCAATTTTTACGCTACAAGGATGTTTTAAAACGACACTTGGCAGCCTGTAGCTTGCCCCAGGATAAATGGGAGGAGCTTGCGCTACAGAGATCTCAATGGCGCAACTCTGTTAATAAGGCAGTGGCAAATTATGAAAAACTTCGTGTTGAAGACCTTGCAGTAAAACGCCTTCACAAAAAGAACCGGCCTAAGCCCTCCTACAACTACACTTTTAACTCTCTCGGTCAGTTGTACTGTGCGCCGTGCAACCGTATTTTTTAAAACTAAATTTGGATTTGCCAGCCATCTTCGCTCTCATTTACGAAGTTAGTTAACCAGGGATCGCCGTTGACGGACACGTCAAGGCGGACACCATCATCACTACTATGAAAATATCTTATAACGCTATCACAATAGAGGCCGTCAGATAAGGTCCTTGTTGAGGATTATTCGACGTTTATGTCATTATTAAATGAGGGTATATGCAATATTTTCTTCGGTTACCGCGAGGATTACACAGGAAATAAATCTATGAAAATGGTATATTAGGTATATAGGTATGTTTTTTTTGATAGCCTACTCCAGCCCCTTTCGCAGATCGCAGATGTCTCCACTTTGCAATATAATCCATTTCCTCCTGTCTCCTTTACAACGATTGTCGATTATTGACACTGGTATTGTTGCAGACGTGCCCAGCATGGTGGGACCGCTGCTGGCCGCGCTGCCGCCGCCGCCATGCTTGCCCTACTGCCAGCACCTGCCACTGCGCAGCCCGCAACGTAAGCCTAAATACTTCACACACATCACATCATCAGATCTCCTCCATATTACGTATTGTCACCAAATTTATGGAAGCATACTGGTGCTTTCCAAGAGAATGTCGGGCACGTGACACCGTTCTTCTCGTACATCTAAGAAAGTTAGGAATATGTATCTTAATTTTATAAGTGGGTGTTTATATTTATACAGAATTCTCGCACTTTCTATATCTTTCTGAGGTAGCTGTCATAGCCGTCACGTTCCCGACAAAACCTATTCCTACAAATACTGAGGTTCATATATGCAAGCTCGGTTTACCTCATTAGTTTCACGTCTATGACTCAGCCATATTTATTAGCTTTCTGCAGTCTGACTGCTCTTCCCATACAAATTGACTGCTTAAAGCGTGTGTGGCCTATCTAAATCGCTGCAATAATTTCACCTGGATAATTCTCTCTCCAAAGCCCACCACGCCTTATCCGAGGAGGCCCGCCGCCGCGGCGAGAAGCGACCAATCCCCGCAGAGCTGAAGGACGAGAAATACTTCGAGCGGCGCCGACGCAACAACCAGGCCGCCAAGAAATCCAGGGACGCGCGCCGAGTGAGAGAGGACCAGGTATATTCTACAAGCGAAGGGGGAACCAAAGAGTTTATTATTTATATCGCTGTCGCTCTGTACATAGGTCCTGATAGCAGGAGAGGTATTGCTGCGAAGAGAAGATACGAATACCCGCGCGCTAGACGAGGACTAGTCCAGAGATGAGCGTTGAGTGAGACAGGACATTCATCAGTTATGACTAAGGTAATATAACAATCAATCCCGTCGGAGCTGATGATTGAGAAGATGCCAAGATGCTCAGAAAGGTACGGTAAGTTAGAGAGGACCTGTGGAGCTACCAAGATCAACTAATGCGATTCAATTTAGAACATAATCTGAATCGTACCTAATGTGTCAGTTCCATAGAGTAACTCTCAAAAAGCTAAACTAAATCGCATTAAGAGATCACTTTAGCCCTTAAATACTTACGCAAGATCCAAGAAGGTTATGTTTCCATCCCAATTAGAAAATTATCGGATGAAGCAGAAGGATACCTATTCAACTTATGAAACACGCAAGGGAAATCCAAAAACCAAAACAGCTTTAGAAAGGGAATCCAGAGACTAAATCTTCGTGCCGCCTGTTGGCAAATGAGCTGTTAAAAATATCACTTGGAGGATTCGTTATATCTAAACGTGACAGCACCATCATAAGCCTTCAGGTAGGTTTAAGTACACAGTTATTGTTACAAGCGTTACCTACAAGCTCCTTGAATATGACTCCCTCTGAAAAAACACCCCTAATCTGAAGAACAGCCACTATATTTGACCGTTTTTCAGATCGCATGGCGAGCCTGCCTCCTGGAGCAAGAGAACGCCTCCCTGCGCGCCCACGTGGCAGCCCTGCGTCAAGAAGCATTAGCTTTGAGAGCACTGCTGGCTGCCGATGAACCGGCCGTACCTACTAGCACCACGGCTGACTAGCACTACGAGCGACTAGCACTACGGCCGAGACGACTAGCACTACGGCCGAGACGACTAGCACTACGGCTACAGAATAAAAACTAACGGCCACCGAGCTATGCTGTGGACAGACGGACATGGCGAAACTATAAGGGTTCCTAGTTTACTACGTAACCCTCTGCAATCGTATACGATAAGTAAGAAATGTATGAGAATGACAGATTCGTGCGAGAAGTCACAGCACCATTTCCATACATTATTATGGTAGCGTACCTTATCGCTTATCGTATACGATAGCAGTATGGCATCTTGGCTAGGCCTGCAGAAATACATTGTTTCGTATCGTCAGTATCGTACGGCGCTACCGGACCAATCGTTTTAATTCGCGTCTTTATTTATTGGGCGTTCTCGCCGTCGCCCTGGCCGCTCTCGCCGCGGTGTGCGCGGCATGAAAAGGTGCGTTCAAACTAAAAGAGCATTCGCTGTTCTAACCTCCCACTCTACGAAATTCGATCGGTACACAAAACGTGATTGGTTGATTTCGTAGAACGGGCGCGGGCGCTAGAACAGCGAATGCTCTTTTGGTTTAAACGCACCTTAAGTACTTATAACGGCGCGGCGGTAACGTGGAGTAAAGAATAATGGACATAAGAAGAATAAGAACCGAAGCATGATAGATAAACCGAAGTCTCGGGTGTTCCACTCCGCGTTCTAATTATAATGAGAGCCATCCCATACGAAGAGCGTGAAGTGGTCGCTTCAATTTATTAATAGGGTTTTTAGGTTTACTGAAATGCAGCCTAAACCATTTTCATTCACACCTGTGATTCTTTGTATTTGTTTCATTTGTAAAGGCAAGCATGAACAATAAATAAAACCTTACCGTGGACCATGGTGACCTGTAGAGATAGTTCGCACGAACGCTTAAAAAGCGTCGCGTTATAACCTGACGTTGGCGGCCCATTATGCTCAATTCGATTTAACGTCCAACGCCCAACGTCGAAAATCAAACAGTGCTCGATAAAAAAGCGCCGCGGTATAAAACCGCCATCGTGTGAATGAATGCAAGGTTTTGCATTTGAACGTTTTTTTAACGGCCGCTAAAAAAACGCTCGTGCGAACTAGCTCGTAGCCGTACCACGACACGAGTTGGCAAATAAGGTAAACTTGCGTTAAGGCTGCTCCTCACTCGTGAGTGAATCGCAGTGCGAAGCCGCAGGCGATCGACTCCACACTCGCGTTCGCAGCTTTGCGCCGCTATTCGCTCACGTCACAAATGGGGAGCGGCTTTTTGCGTTTTGCATTGTAAAGCTAAAACCTTTTCATCACATTTGCTGTCTAAGCGCGCCATTGCTTGAATGCGTAGCGGGAGTAATAGAAAAGAGAAATTCTCTAGGGAGTAATAGAAATGCCAGTACGTCATTTGATACCTAATGTTTTGGCTTAAAACTTATTTTTTTGTTGGCAAGTGTGATGAAAAACATTGTATGCATCACGGTCGGTAAGCGGAAAAGGTACTAACTCGAGTCATTAAAAGCCCTCCGCCTACGGTGTCGGGCTTCTAACACTCTCCATAGTAATTTCGTACTTACCTCCCTTGACGCACAATAGAACATTGTATGCAACACGGTCGGTAAGCGGAATACTAACTCGAGTCATAAAAGCCCTCCGCCTAACGGCGTCGGGCTTCTAACACTCTCGTTAGTAATTCCGTACTTACCTCCCTTGATGCACAATGTACTATTGTGTGTCAAGGGAGGTAAGTACGAAATTACTATGGAGAGTGTTAGAAGCCCGGCACCGTAGGCGGAGGGCTTTTAATGACTCGAGTTAGTACCTTTTCCGCTTACCGACCGTGATGCATACAATGTTTTTCATCACACTTGCCGACAAAAAAAACAGTTTTAAGAAATAACATTATTAAATGACGTACTGACATTTCTATTATTCCTTAGGGAATTTCACTTTTCTATTACTCCCGCTGCGCGCGCAAACAATGGCGCGCTTAGGCAGCAAGTGTGATGAAAACTTACTTTAATTATAGTGTAAACGTTACTTGTAAACTCCTGGCAAACACACTAAATGACAAATGTAGGTAATTAATATAATTATGAACGATGTATATTTATAAATAAATACTAAATTAATGTGATTTTCAGGCAAGCTTTCCGTCCTCATTGTGATCTCGTTAGATATAAGCTTATCTCATAGCAATAATTTTTTCCCCTCACTAGCTCGTAAAGCGCTCGTTTATCGTTTAATACGAGCGGGTAAAAACGCTTTTTACACTCTTGTGAATAAAGTAATTTGACATTGCTCTAATTCCTATAGCCCCCTACTGCCTAGTATAAGTGGATCTGTATGACCGTAGTAAACATGCGCAATCGGAGCTCACATGTTAAATTGGTCGTTCTCATGGGTGACTTTGTAAGCCATTGGCTATATTTATGTTCCAGAAATAACTCTATTCTACGATACGTTTCGACATTGAGTTTTAAATGGTTTCTTTAAGTTAATTTACATTTGGATGAGATTTTTAATCATATTTCCTCGCGATAGTGAGGGGAAAAAAGTTGTATTACACTTGGCGGCAAAGTTTGTTCAACTCTCGTGCCTTGAGACCTTCGCAATGCTCAAGATTCCAGTTTTTGAACCACTCGCTACGCTCGTGGCTCAATTTTGGAATCTTTCGCTAGCTCAGGTCTCAATATTGGCACGACAGTTAAACAACAACTTTGCCCCCTTGTATAATAAATAACTATTTCACCTCAGCAGCTCGAAAAGACTTCTTTTGATTCGCGAAATCAGTGAGCAAAGTGCGATTTTGCTCACTGAGTGAATGTTGTTTTCCATGACGTTTAGACTTCAACTTTTTCTTTTGTTTCTTTCACTTGTTAGTAAAAAGACAGAGATGAAAAATGTTACGTTATAAATTGTCATAATATGCATTTTTTTTTCGTTCATGGCATCCTAGCGTATTCAGCCAGTTGTATTAGACGACGCGTTTTATCGGACCCGATTCCTTGTATCCGAACGGCATATGGCCCCTACCACCAAGCATACATAACATTGGCGTCCGTCATTCCACCTCTCTATCGCTCTTATATATAAGTGTGACAGAGAGAAAGACAGCCGTTTTAAAACGGACGGATATCGTGGTACTAGGCGAGTCAGAATCTCGTTCAGAAATTCGACACGAGTTCATTTCTAAATAATTATAACTGTTTTATAAAATTTTATGAACATTCATTTTTTTAGTAGTTATAATTATGTATTTTCTGTTACAAACATAATGGTAAAACAAAAACAAAAAATAACGGGATGGCACGTATAAATGTTTAATAACATATTTTCCTTTTCTCCATGCTGAGGTGAAAAGTTGTATGTACAACTTGAGAGCAAAGTTATTTGAATCTCGTGTCTTTCGAGTCTCTCGCTACACTCAAGATTCTATTACAGAATCACTCGCTACGCTCGTGATTCTATAAAAGAATCTTTCGCTTGCTCAAGACTCAAAACTGACACTCGCATCAAATACGTACTTTGCTCTCATGTTGTACAAATAACTATATAACACTTTCCGTGTGTAGCAAAACTGAATCAACTGTGCTCCAACTCCAACCGATTAAAACCCTAAGCCACTCTAGATAGAACCATATGTCACAATGACAAGTATTGAGAGATAACAATGAGGGTTTTCGATAATTTTTCTGCCACCAGGGTCGCGTTTTATAAAGTTACAATTTACAATTTCGCTGTTTGCCTCTCTTTCTAGCCAATATGTGCGTGCGTTAGAGAGGCAAACAGCGAAATTGTAAATTGTAACTTTATAAAACGTGACCCAGGCGGCGCTTCGTACGTACCTGGTCTCGACAACTGTCAGATTCATACTATTCATAGGCACCTGGGCCTAAAATATTGAAATTCTATTTTATTTGGAAGAGAATTGATTTTGTAATGGATTACGACTATTACACTTTCATCGAACTGAAGACGGAGCTATAAAACAGGGGCGCAAAGTCACTGGTATTCAAAATAATTACTTTAACTTTGTGAAATTATTCATGAGAATTGACTTGGAACTATTTTATTTATTTATTTTAGGTAACAATATGCCTAAAGTAATGATTTTCAGAATAAATAAACCTATAAATATGTTGAAAATTAAATGCGCGTATTTATTTTGACAGTTCGTTAAACGGTCGGCTCAGTGCTGCCATCTCACCTCCCCATAGCGGCAGAAAAAGTATCAAAAACCCTCATTTGACATGAATGTAGGATTAATATGGATTTGACAACGTTATAATAATAGCAAGAACGAAAGGGATGGTCTTATGAAACTTTTTACTAGTGGAAGTGAAAAGGAACGATAATCGTCCGTCCTTATCACTGTGCCACTATTTTTTGTGTGTGTGTGCATTAGATGCTAAATGTAAGTGCCAGACAAATGCGTTGAATACACAGAACAAAAAATAACGTAGAAGCGGCTTATACCCCGATTCTCGAGAGAACCGATGTCGCCACACTCACACTGGCGCAAACATGCACACAGAAGTATCTGAAAGCTTATTGGTTATAAAATCTTATACAAAAATAAACTTTATTTCGAATGCGACAAAAGCAAAATTATACTGCTCGTTTTATTACTTACGACGTTTCGCTAGCTACTACTAACTTGCAAAGAGAGTGTTGCCATCTAGCGTCGAGTAGCATAAGTCTGTTTATAACTAAAACTTAATAGTTCAGCAACTCCCCAATAGATGGCGAATCCTTGTTCTCTCTCCCACATACGTGGCATTTCCCGAGAGTAAAAGAGATAGGCTGCTTTTTGCACGTTATTGCTAACAAGCGTCATAGTGCTGTGCAAGAGTCGGTATTATATCGATAAAATATATATAATTATATATATATGAAGTAATAGCATTGGGCGTCTAGGGAGGTAATTACGGTATTTCTAACTAGAGTGTTAGATTTTAATGACTCGAGTTAGTATTCCGCTTACCGACCGTGATGCATACAATGTTTTTCATCACACTTCTAAGCAAAAAAAATTGTTTTAAGACAAAATATTGTTAAATGACGTACCAACTTTTCTATAACTCCCTAGGGAATACTCCCGCGATGCATGCAAGCAATGGGGCGCTTACAAAGCAAGTGTGATGAAAAAGTACATTTCTTTGATTTGCTTTGGTTTTTCATCATCTTCATCATCATCATATCAGCCGAAAGACGTCCACTGCTGAACATAGACCTCCCCCAAAGATTGCCACAATGACCGGTCCTGCGCCACCCGCATCCAGCGGACTCCTGCGATCTTCACCAGGTCATCAGTCCACCTTGTGGTGGGCCTACCCACGCTACGCCTTCCGGTACGTGGCCGCCACTCAAGAACCTTCCCGTCCCAACGGCCATCGGTTCTACGCGCAATGTGCCCCGCCCACTGCCACTTCAGTTTAGCGATTCGGAGAGTTATTTCGGTTACTTTGGTTCTGCTGCGGATGGTCTCATTTTTAATCCGATCACGCAGAGAGACTCCTAGCATAGCCCTCTCCGTTGCCCTTTGGGTGACTTTGAGCCTTCTATGAGGCCCATTGTAAGCGGCCACTTTTCAGTACCGTATGTCATCACTGGCAACACACACTGATCAAAGACTTTCGTCTTCAAACACTGCGGAATATTGGACGAAACTATGTGTCGTAGCTTCCCGAACGCTGCCCAACCGAGTCGGATTCGACGATTGACCTCTTTCTCGAAGTTGGACCTACCTAACTGGATAGTTTGTCCTAGGTATATATATTCGTCTACAACTTCGAGTGTAGTCTCCGATTATTACGGGAGTTGGTGCTACATGGGAATTTGACATGATTTTAGTCTTATCCATGTTCATCCTAAGACCAACTCGCTCGGAGGCTTTACTGAGGTCAACGAGCGTAGTACTTAAGTCCTCCAAGGTCTCAGCCAAGACTACTATACTATATCTTTGGTTCTCTAGTTTGGTTTTTACGGAACTCATATTTACCCAGGGTGTAACTAAAATTAATGGTGCTTCTTTTAATGTCAAAGTGATTACTTTGATAAGGTAGTCTTAGGGTGATGATGATAATGACGACAATGACCAGGGGCGTAGCTAGGGTAAAAGGCGCCCGGGGCAGGCGCCAAATTTGCGCCCCCCCCTTAACTGAACTTAAAGGGTTCCTAGTTAGTACAGAACCCTTAAAAGGCTCAGTTTTAGGATTCCGTAATTTTTTCCAAAATTCAACCTACTAGGCAGGAAAAAAAGTTGAATTTCAACCGACTTCAAAAAAGTTGGAGGTTCTCAATTCGACTATATCTTTTTTTTAATGTTTGTTACCTCAACTACAATGTCTGTGTATATTTAGGCATACTGTATACTGTACATTCTAACAAGATATTTAGTGACTTTAGATGGCCAGCAGTGATTTTATCTATATACAACTAATGATAACTTGAAGGATTGATAAGAAAACTAATTTAGAAATCAGAAGTTTGTGTACAATGTACATCATTAAATGTCTTGTTAGAATGTACAGTATGCCTATATACACTTAGGTGTAAAAGTGTCCTTGTCCCAATGCACCAATACTCTTTCGATTGAAAGAGAAATCGTCAGAACCGGGGGTCAAAGGTGTTCGTACAACTTGTACGAAGAAACCACCTGACGACACTGACTACAGCTCGTGGAGAAGTCGTTACTTCGAAGCCGGCAGTCCTTTCCCAAGTGGAAGATTTCTATGGCCGATTATACGCTTCGCATGCATGCAAAATGAAGATTCTAGACCCACTTTCATACGCCATTACACCGAAGACCTGCTATAAGTCAGTATCGGTGAAATCGAGATCGCTCTTGGGCAGCTTGAAAACGGAAAAGCCCCTGGATACGGAAACGGATAGGATGGCGTTACAACAGAGTTGTTAAAAGCAGGAGGTAAACTCGTAGTGAGGGAGCTCCAAAAGCGTTTAACGCTGTCCTATTTATAAGGAGAAGTCCTATTTACATGAAAGGAGAACTCCGGAGGCATGGAGTACAAGTGTGGTCGACCTGTTCTTCAAAAAGGGAAACAAAACCCCGATGAAGAACTATCGACTCATTTCTCTTCTAAGCCAAGTCGATAAGCTGTTCCCAAGAGTGATCACGAACCGTCTTGCGCGGAGACTCAACGAATTCCAACCTCCGGAACAGGCTGGATTTTAGAGCGGATACGGCACCATAGACCACATCCACATAGTGCGGCAAATTATACAGAAGACCGAGGAGTATAATCAGCCCCTGTGTCTAGCATTTGTGGACCATGAGAAAGCCTTTGACTCGATTGAGATATTGCCTGTTCTGGAGTCCTTGCAACGATGCCAAGTTGATTGGCGATACATCCAAGCGATAAGATGTCTTTACGAGGCCGCCACCATATCCGTCCAGGTACAGAATCAGTAAACAAATCCTATTGCGTAGAGGTGTAACACAAGGGGACGTTATCTCCCCGAAATTGTTCTCAAATGCAATGAAGGACATGTTTAAGACGCTGAGCTGGAAAGGACGTGGCATCAACATTAATGGCGAGTACGAGATATAGATATGTATACCTCGGGCAAACATTGCGGATGGGTAGAAACAACTTCGAGGATGTGAATAGAAGAATTCAGCTAAGTTGGGCAGCATTTGGGAAGCTACGTCGAGTCTTCACATCGTCGATCCCACAGTGTTTGAAGACAAAAGTCTTCAATCAGTGCGCCCTACCCGTCATGACGTACGGAGCCGAAACGTGGACTCTGATCGCACGCGTGGTCGACAAGTTGAAGGTCGCTCAGCGAGCTTTGCAAAGGGTTATCCTCGGCTTCTTTCTGCGGGATCGAATCAGAAATGAGGTTATCTGGCAGAGAACCAAGTGATCGACATAGCAAGCTGAAGTGGCATATGCTGTGGCATATATATTAGCTGTAGAACCGACAACCGTTGGGGTAAACGAGTTCTTGAGTGGAGACCGCGTGTCGGCAAGCGTAGTGTAGGACGCCCACAGGCAAGGTGGAGCGACGATTTGCGCAAGAACTGGATGCGAGCAGCCGAAGATCGAAGGCGGTATCGTGAAATTGGCGAGGCCTATGTTCAGCAGTGGACTGCGATAGGCTGAAGGCTGAAGTGTCAATTATTTATCGATAGTTAAAGAGCTTTTGAGTCAATCCCTCTGACAATTTGATTTTTGCTATGGACAATTTCGTTCCTTGCTATTAACTCTATGAAGAACTATTTTCAATACCACGCCGTCGATTCGCCGCCGCCGCCGATTAATTTTGACCGGCGCGCCGCCGTCGGCTATTTGGCCATAGGCGCTCATATCTAATACGTATACCTACCTGTACCAAATTGCAGATTTCTAGTTTAATACTTTCCGTTTAGACAAACGGACAGACGTACATGGTGAAACTATAAGGGTTCCGTTTTTGCCATCTTGGCTACGGAACCCTAAAAACGTTATTTTCTGAAAACCGTATAAGTGACATAAGTCAAACAGAAGAAACTGAAACTTGGTCAAAATAATAGACGCCATTAGGGGTGCTTACCATAAAAAATCCATCCCCAACAATTAAAGGTTGCAAATGTATGAAAGTCCGAATATAGCCTTTGCTCGAAACTAATAAGTACTACATTTCCATAGTTTTGGTACTAAAAATTCTGCAAATAAGGTTAAGAGAAAAAAAAAAGTGAAATCTAAAGAAAACGATAAAAAAAAATACAGTACCTACGGACTTTCTGAAATAAGGCATTAGTAAACATTTTTGATTTCTTTATGTGTAAATTATGCATAAGGAAATAAAAAAAATTGGCTGGTTTGGAGCCCCCCCTGATATTGCGCTCGTGGAAAATGTACCTACCAAACTAGCATTTTTTTAAAATTAGGTACGCAAAAAGATTTCTTCATGTGTTGATTATGCACAAGGAAATCAAAAATGTTGACCGATTTGGCGCCCACCCTAATATGGCGCGGTGGGAAAATGTACCTTTCTAAAATTTATGCATACCTACAGATTTTCTTCATATGTAAATTATGCACAAGGAAATCAAAATATTTTGCCGATTTGGCGCCCCTTCTAATATGACGCCCGGGGAAAATGTACCAGTCGGTCTAGCATTTTATGAATTTTAATTTTTCTTATGTATAAATTATGCAAAAGTATATCAAAAATTTTGGCCGATTTGGCGCCCCCTCTGATTCGGCGCCCGGGGCACGTGCCCCCCCTGCCCCCCCCTAGATACGCCACTGACAATGACAGTCGGGTGGACATAGCGAAACTATGATTTGGCAACGAAACCCTAATATCCACAATATTATAATTGGATGACATGCAGGCCTACGCTCAGCAGCTGGCAGCAAAAGGTTGAGATGATGATGATGATGACGATGACAGTCGGGCGGACATGGCGAAATTATGATTTGGCCAAGAAACCTTAATATGGATATTAAGGTTTCTTGGCCAAATCATAATTTAACTAATGTAGGTATATCGACGGAATAAAATATCGATATCGATACCTTTTTAGACCCTTTCCTCGCATTGGCCGCTACTCAGCCTATCGTTCCGAAATTCTAGAAATTTCCATAGTTTCATGCCAAATAAAAAACGACCTTATTATAAGCATATAAAGTTGTTTCTTATTTAGTCTAGTACAAACATCTTGCGGAAGACGAAATATTTTAGAAAATATTAAAATATTAACAAATTAAGAACTTCCGGTGGTATGAAATACCTTCATTGGTGAGGTTTGACTTCTGGCTATTACTTTTACATCCCAAAACGGCACAAAAAGGCATATTTGCACATTCTTTTTCGGATTTATTCGAAAACGATCTCACGTGAGCGCGCTTAGAGAACTGACGGCCTACTGTGGTTAACTTTTGTGCAGGTAAGCCTTGCGCTGCTTACTATTGCCACACGCGCTGCGCTTACATTACGCTTCTACTGTTTTTTCTGTTTTGTGGTTGAATACGTCACTAAGTGCCACACACACAAGTATCTTCTTAGTAGTAAGTGACTATGTCTATCCCTCTTAGTGGCGCACTATGTGCGGCCCCTCGCAATTTGATGTATAGTTGCCGATTTCTAAAAAGGAACTTCTGACAGTTTAGAAATGAGCCTGATATATTTGACGTTAAGACTATCGGAAAAGTGGTCGGTGAGAGTAAGTCTCATAATCATAATAATAAGGATCAATTTATAACTTTCAAAAGTTCATTCTTAGAAAATTAGTTCATTATTATAGGCAACTATAGGTATACGTGACGTAGGTCCTGGCGTACAACCGCGAAAATCGGAATTCGTAAATTTAGCGGCGTCATCATATTGGACTCACTGCGATCGCCAACCCGCTTGCCCAGCGTGGCGATTATGGGTTTTACCTCCTAATGCGTCCATACGTATAGATGGGAGAGGAGAGGCATATGTGGACTGAAGTGTGAAGTGATCGAGTATTTACAATATCACAGGCATTCCATGTTTTGATTTTCTCGACTCTTGTAAGTTGTAACGCCTTCATTTGGCTAGTATTACACCTAATTACAGCTTTTAGCAACTATAAATTCAAGCTGTCGATGTCGATAATTCATCTAGCTAGCCTATTGAGTTGACAACTTCCTGTATATGTATAGGTATAGGTACTTAGGGTACTCTGCACTCTGCCGTATTAACTAAAAAGGAAGCGTCATCTATTCACTACCCCAATACCTATATTATACGGTTAGTTCTATATTATATTTTCGAGGTACCTAATTTTAGCTGGAGTATTTGGATTTGGACTAAGTGTCAATGTGACAATGTTCCAACTTCAAATTGATAAAAGTGTAACATAGAAGATAGAACCTTGGAATATAGGGGCTACGTATTGCTATTACAACAGGTGCATCCTTTTGAGTTAAGTGCAGTATAGTATTTTGCCTATAGAGGTTCATATCTTCATATGATAACTGCTGAGCAGTGTTCATCTAATTGACAGATTTAAGTGCTGGAGTAGAAATAGTACATTACTATAGAGGACGGGAAACGAAGGGTTACAGGCCAAGTAGATATATCTGGCCGAAGGAACTGAGGCCAGATAGGAATACGCGGCCTGTAACCCTGTTTCACGCCGAGATTTGTATATTGCTTTTCTCAAACTTGCCATGAAATAAAACGAACTGATTTCGCCGAAGCATACTATTTGATTTGTAAATAAACCAATAGTACAGTATCGTACAAAATAAAAAAAAAACATTCCCGCCTAACTTTTTTTAATCTGTTTGAGGTCTTTTTTTACCTGTTGGTATAGACATTAGTTCTTAGGTTATTTTTTTTCTGTGGCTGAATGTCAAGACCTAGTGTCACAATTTGACGTTTCAAAACAAAAGACAGTTTGTTTGTAGTCCTAGGTGTGAAATAAATACATGAAATCTCTTTACATATCATCTTAGCATATGACACCGGATACATAGTATTTCCGGGCTTAATTTAAAGTAAGTAACATCAACATTCCGTAGCAAGTTTGAGAAAAAATACTTTTCTCGAAAAATACGTCTATACAAACAGGTAAAAGGATACCTCAAACAGATTTAAAAAAAGTTAGGCGCGAATGTTTTTTTTAATGGTGTTACTATTGGTTTATTTACAAATGAAATAGTATGTTTCGGCGAAATCAGTTCGTTTTATTTCATGGCAAGTTTGAGAAAAGCACTATACAAATCTCGGCGAGAAACAGGGTTACAGGCCGCGTATTCCTATCTGGCCGAAGGAACTGAGGCCTATATCTACTTGGCCTGTAACCCTTCGTTTCCCGTCCTCTATAGTAATGTACTATTAAAATAGTACATTTTCTATATTTTTTTCCTAATCAAACAATGTATTTCACATGTCTGTAAATTATATATGCAACGTAAATATTTACTACTTCTATCGACATTGTGGTAAAGTTGTTTGTAAATAAATAAATGATTCGATAAGTTAAGGTATTTTTTTAGCGCCCTCTGTCTGATAGTTTACGGTCTATAATTAGACCTCAGTAACGGTTCCAAAAAAAAAATGCGCCATCTATAGAACATTAAGTGAAACATCAAGACCATTGAAATTTGACAACTCTATGTTGTCTAGTTGTTTCTTCACAAATCCGCTAGATGGAGGTATAAATTGTTTAAATTGCCATCTATTGAAAACTATACGAACTAAAGCTAAGGAAAGCATATCAGATTATGGTTGCTAGATGTTGTCGACTCCATGTTGTCT
>JALPQI010007947.1:0-43869 GCA_025490895.1 Thaumatotibia leucotreta | reverse complement strand
AAGGTGCGTTCAGACGAAACGAGCCTTCGATATTCTAACCCTCTACTCTACGAAATTCGATCCTTACACAAAACGTGATTCGTTGATTTCGTAGAGTGGGGGATAGAATAGCGAATGCTCGTTTGGTCTGAATGCATCTTAATGTAAACGGAACTTGTGTACAGTACATAGTGTGTAGTATAATGTAAATTTTGTTGTGGAGGTTCCGTTGTGGAGGTCAAATATAAGGAATTTGCTGGAAATTTCGGAATTTTGGATACTAGAACCCCTTAGCTTAATTGGTAAAGTGATATTCGCTTTGGTAAGGCGAATGTAAATGTTGTAAGGTTCAATTCGGAGATATCCGATTTTCAGTATTTTCGATGTGTGTAATGAAATTGTTTGCTTTGCAGGAATTGCAGGCTTACCTAACTTTGTAATATTATACCAAGTTAAATCTACTGATTACTTTTTAGGTTTCTCTTTTGCCGATGTTTAATTTATTTGATTTAACATTGTATTGTAAGGTGGATGAATATTTATTTGAATCACGATATTTTTCTCATATATAAATCTACATAAAGTATTGTCATGTGTTTTGGGAGAGGAGTTTGTTAGTTTTGTTAAAAAGGTAGTATTTGATATTGTCACCCTATATAATAATATAGGGTGACAATATCAAAATTTCTCAAAATTGAAAATTTCCTTAGTCAACTCCATTGTATGAGTAAGCGTCAGGTGCTTTTGCTAGCAGTCCCAATTGATGGCACTTCAGTACAAGTTTCGATGTCACATATTGGGACTTTGGAAATATTAACATTCAGTCCTAATAAACGTCAGTCTGTCTTAAAATTGGACGTAGTTACGCGAAAACGTTCCAACCCACATGAGTTTGACATAAAAATTGATGACTTTTGCATTTGACAGAAAGTTTAGATTTTAATGACAAACTCATGTGGGTTGGAACGTTTTCGCGTAGCTACGTCTAATTATGCAAATAATTTAGATATGAGCTGATTATTTCAAAGTTGGGATATAAAGCATTAAAGGTACATACATTAATAATCGTTTAAATGCCCTAATAGTTGATTTTATATTATCGATAGCAACTCAAGCTAAAATGACGAGTATTGGTACAGCGTCGGGTACTAGTACTTCCACCTTATTTATTAATTTCAACGTTACATAATTAATGATCCAATTAGTAAATATATTTAATAAAATTCAACCCATACTATTGCGTTGAATTAATTTTAAAAGATATTTCTTTATTTACTCCTCTCAGTTTCAAATTAAACTAGGTCAAAACGTCGTCATTTTGATACTATTCGCGATTCAATACATGCAGATATAGTTGTTGATATGATATGCAAATGATGACAATTATCTGAATGTAATTTCAACCGCTTTCTGTCAGCTTCACCTCACTAAACCAGTATGAGTGTAACTCCGCTTGATTTTAATAAAGCGTGTTTGGACGTTTTATCTGAATTATAAAAAACAGTGCATCGCAAACGCAATACCTACTTGTGTTGTGTAGTTTAAAGGTGTTACAAATTATAAACATATTTTTCTCCTCCAGAACTTTGATCTGTACTTTGTAAGACAGAGTCATATTAAATAAATATACTTTATAACAACAGTGGAATTCCTTCACTAAGTGATTCGTTACTACATTTTCGTACAAAATTAAATAGTTATTACACTGTTCTGTGCAATATCATTCTGCCATTATTTTTTAAGCTAGAGTACATGTCGAACTAAATTGCTAAGTAGTTCTCCGAATCGCTAATCTGAAGTGGCAGTCGGCGGAAAGATTGCATGTAGAACCGATGTACGTTGGGGCGGAAAATTTCTCGAGTGGCGGCCATGTACCGGAAGGCGCATCGTGGGCAGGCCCTCCGATTAATTATATACAATATTTTTGAAAATCGTAAAACCATACAACTATAGTCCAGTACTACAACTATGGTCCACATGTTCAACTCGTAATTAGCATCAATGGAAATATTTAATTTTGGTTTTATCTAATTTTTTTAATCATTAGGTAATACTTTAGACTTTACTTTACTTTACGTAAGATATTTGACTTTGTTTTGGACCATAGTTGGGAGCTTTTGGACTATACTTGGGTAGTTTTACGGGACGTAATACTGCGACGAAAGTTCTTTTAGGGTGCCTACTGTCATTCCTATAGATTTTCTGATATTTTTTTTGTTCTGTCTGGCATGGCTTTAGCTGGACCTACTGCTTAAGTGCAATTGGCTAGCCATATTTATTTGGTAATTACTTAATCCTAGATAAGGCGACGGTCAAGTTACATTAGTCACTAGCATACGATATGAAATGTTCGAAAATAGATAGCGAGTTGCGCCACATTCGATGTACGAATCTACATACACCATCCATCTGTGACCGACCGGTTAGCATTTGTGTGGCCTTACGACGCAAAAATATGTTGCGCCACACACAGATGTAGATCGGCTTATTGTTAGTGTCATTCAAATGCATCGATTGATTGAGATAACAGCGCTAACGACATGTGATTACACAGCGAAAAAGTCGTCAGTAAATTCGAGTAAGAGTTTGAAGATTTGAATTAAGTCTAGTTGGGTAAGCGAAACAGAGAGGCAACTGAAACACTCCATACAATTACTAGGAAAAAATACGGCTTGGGGAAAGTGACACATATTTTTTCCCTTATCTAACTTGACTAAGTATATTGATGGTACTAAATACTGATATGCAATATCCAAACTCGTCCCTTAGGTCTCATATCCCTAAGGGATCTATGATCCCTAAATATTCGTTTATAGGAGACTTGATAAAGGGCAACAGCATCATCATGTTAAATCTGCGATCGTCAATCCGCTTGCTCAGGGTTGTGATTATGGGCATTTACCTCCTACACATAGCTAATAAGAGAGACCTATGTCCAGCAGTGGACTGGTGATCATGGTGTCCAAAATTTGGAAATGATCGTAAATAACGTTATTACAATTTTTTGTAAAATATTATTACCAAAGTTTATTATAATTATAACATTGAAGAATAGTTTTAAATCATCTCTGACTACGTTATTTATCGAAGTGACCTCGAGGAAAGGGTGAACAGTAAGTCGTTTATAATCATCTATTTTATAATTATGGTTAGGCGTCTTCTACAGTCGTGAATAAATTTTATATCTAGACCATTTTTTCAATAGATTTATAAATTTGATGGAAGAGTTCGACTAAAACATGTTTTGGTATTAGTGTTAAGGCTAGTTTATAGGCAACCAGAGCATTCCTCTTCTAGGGCTGTATTTTATAAATTGGCTGTGGTCGGGAGTCCATGAAGATTTTATTTTAAACTTGAGATAATAGGTTTATTATTACAAATTATACATGTTTTATATGAATTTAGGAATAGAAGATGACGTTCAAATAAGAATCTTTGGGAAATGAGCAAGACTCCCCTCGCGCCCACTTCGCATCACACATATAGTTGCTAGCGAGTCCAATAGATGGCGCTGAGCGCTAACAATCACACTTTGTATAAGTTTTTACGACTATGACTCAAATAATAGCAGTACATTGTGCATCTAGGGAGGTAAGTACGGTATCACTAACGAGAGTGTTAACGAGTCGAGCTTGTATTCCGCTTGCCGACGATGAAAATCATTTAAAATCAAATTTAAGAGATTTCTAAAAGTAACAGAAATGTTAAAACTTTAACATCACAAACCTATTTTTATTATGTTTATTACAAGAGAAACGAAGTAAAAAAAATGTTAAAATGAATAACTAACTTTACATCACAATAAGCATCTGCTTGCCCAGTGTGGCGGTTATGGGCATTTACCTCCTAATGCGTTTATACGCATAGTTAATAGGAGAGGCCTACGTCCAGCAGTGGACTATCATAAGTCGTGATATATCGTAGGTGATGATGATGATGAAGCATCTATTTGGCATGGAGTAAGTTGATGCTGGGGAAAATACACATCTTTTACGATGCTTATGAAGATAAACTCATCTAATTATTATTTTAAATGAAAAAGTAGGTAACTAATTAATATTAACAAAATAGGTAAGATTATCTCAAATGTCGGGGATTTAGTTTGCTTTGTATTCACGATGAAACTGTTTCGCGAAACCATTGTGACGCATGTGATTTATTTGAAAAGAGTGTTGATCTAACTATCTATTTGACTAAAGATCAATGTTGTTAAAAAAGGTGGTTTTATTCCGAAACATTTGATGTAGTTAGGTGTGCGATTCAAAAAATATTATTTTAATTATAATAGCTATTTGTACTTTAGCTTTATTCAAAATGTATACTGCAGCCGGACTTACTGGACACGGTGTAAATAAGTGCCATTTTTTGTCCAAAAATGGAGTGCCTGTGTAACTTTTATTTATAAAACTCGCAACTAGATCATTAATAGTGACGTACTTATTTATACTGCTAGAAAATCCCCGGCATGGAAGTTTAATGCTGATTTCTTTAATTTATTTATTTCAGCTTTATTGCACAATCAATGAAAAAAGTAAAAAGTCTTAATGCCTTATGACATTATCTACCAGTCAACCAATGTAATTCATATTTTGATGTAATCATTACTCCAAAGAGATGAAACTTAATTCAAACTCAATAAGCTGCGCCCTGTAAGCGGCCTAGCGTAAACATCTCTATAATAAAATTGATAACTTATCAAGCAATTCTATTTAAGTTCATCCTAATTAATGATTCACTAATCTAAGTGGGCCATGCGATGCGATGCAGCCAAGCAAACGTGTCATTTTATTTACGCTCGTTGTCATGAACTTTGTGGAACAGCCGGCACCCGAGGTCACAATCGAACAAGGCATATTGAGTGGAAGGATAAGTGAAGATGGACGCATTTTTGAGTACCTGGGGATACCTTATGCAACTACTAATGAGAGCGCGAGGTTCAAGGTAAATAGGTATTGTGTCTATCTAAATAGACAGTACAATTAATACAGATCGGGACGAGTTTGAACGCGTCGTCTTCTTTAAAATGTTTTATTAAGATCTTTCACTGTTAAGAAAATAATGTATTTTTCTCATGATTTTTTAATAAGATCTTCTCTATTGTTAATTTAGTGCTTATTCGAAAATACGTAGGTTAAATATTTTTATGTATTAATAAGAATAATGACTTAATAAACCACAATACTTTCTCGTTATGGAAATTGATTCAATAAAATACCTTTATTGCTATTTTCGGCGTAATGAAAGCATTTTTAAGCATGTTCAAAATAAGAAATAATAGAGTGTACTTATAAATTATGATTTTCCAGGCTCCTCTCCCTCCTCCAAAATGGAAAGGAGTCTTCAAAGCTATTGACGACACTACGGCATGTCCCCAAAATAACATAATTGCCATCAGAGGTACAGAGGACTGTCTCAAAATTAACATATACGTACCAGTTTTAGCCAGAAAACCTTTGCCAGTCATGGTCTTTATTCATGGTGGAGCATTTTTCCTTGGAGACGGAGGAAAATTCTTCTTCGGACCAAAGTTCATTCTTGAACATGACGTGATACTAGTAACTTTTAACTATAGAATTGGTGCTTTAGGATTTTTATGTTTAGGTATCGAAGAAGCTCCGGGAAATGCGGGACTGAAAGACCAGTTAGCTGCAATAAGATGGGTGAAGAGGAATATTAACGCTTTCGGTGGCGATAGCGAAAATGTGACTGTTTTTGGAGTAAGTGCTGGTGCAGCATCTTTGTCGCTACTGATCGCGAGTGGAAAACTTGACGCCCTGGTCAAAAGAGCCATTATTCAAAGCGGCTCTGCTCTCTCCCATTGGGCGATTACTAGGAAACCCATGTGGGTAGCGAATTATCTCCTGAAAGCAATGGGCTATGACACCAAAGACCCATACGAGTCGTTCAGTATTTTGAATAAATTGAATTATAAACAATTGGCTGCATTGCCTCATGACAAACCAGTAGAACAGTTCCTTGATACTCAGCTTATACTTTTACCATGTATAGAGAAGAGTTTCCCTGGCACAGAAGCAATTATAACTGATTATCCTTATAACTTATTAAAGAAAAATCCCACCAATATATCAATAATACATGGAACCACCAATCAAGAAGGTCTATTTTTTATTTCTTATGACACGCTGGATACAATTCGTTATAGAAATGGAAAGTATTTAATGGCTAGTGACTTAGCTTTTCGAAGCAATGCAGAAGCTGAAAAAGTATCTAAAAAAATCCAAGATTTTTACTTCCGCGAAGAACCTATAAGCACTACTACAATAATGAATTTATCAGAATTATATAAGCACTTACACTTTGAAATGCCCAGTATTTTCGAGTCTCAGATCTTGGCTGAAACAAGTAACTCAGCATTGTACAACTATTATTTTAAATACTCAGGAAACAGAAATTATTTGAAGTTTGCTCTAGGTTATGGCTACTTGGATGGAGCATGTCATGGAGATGAACTTTTGTATCTATTTGATGCTGTATTTTGGCCATTTAGAATCAATAAAAGAGATAAGTTAATGATCAATACAATGACGACTATGTGGACGAATTTTGCGAAATATGGGTAAGTTTTATCTTTCACAACTTAGGCACAATTTTAACTTTATACTGGTCTCACATATTAGGCCAAAAAAGTACTTTTTCATCAAAACAATAACACTTCTTTTAAGAATTAAGGTTTTAACAAGATACATACTTCACATAATCAAATTATATTTTTAGTTCGATCAATAAATAATTATAAACGCAATTTTAAAGTAGGTGGATGAGCAATTTAATTTGATTGGATTTTGTTGAGGACGAATTCAATTATAAGATGATGCTGATTAATTTCCGAGCAATATTGAACGTTACAAAAGCGGAAAATTAATTTAATATTTTATTACAGAGATCCAACACCTACTATTACAAAAGAGCTCCCAGTTAGGTGGCTACCGAGTAACAAAGAGATACTGAGATTTCTTTACATAGACCACAATTTGAAAATTGCCGCTATGCCCAGCCCAGAGGCATACAACATGTGGAATTATATATATCTAAAATATCGAAAGACTAGATTGTAATGTCAAATATGAAAATTATGCAGTTAGTCAAAGGAAATTAAATTCATGGTTATGGTTTCTTCTTAAGTGGAAATGCTTACTTATGTGAGATTTTTTAGATACTCGTATTTACTATTAGCCTCCTAAGTCCCAAGTGCCTTCTAAAAGAACAAAATGGCGTTCATCATTAAGTCCTGGGTAATAAAATTTTAAAGGTCGTTCGATCACAATGTAAACATTAATTCCATGACGTTAGGACTTAACAATGGTCGCCATTTTTTGTTCTTTAAAACGCCACCTCGGTCTTTCTGACTAAAAATATTTTAAAAGGCCCGGGTCTTAGGAGGTTAGGGAATATTTATTTTCTCTATACTAAAGCTTGCAGTTGAAGATACCAAGGATCGCGCAAAGTAAAGATCGTCAAAGTTTCTTCAGTAAGGTAAACGTCCGAATGCTCATTTCTTACCTAATACTTGGCACCTTCACTCTTAATATTATGTAGAAGTGATAAATTGGAGTTATTTATTCGGTACTAAGGTTTGGAACATTTCTGCTTGTATTAGATTATTTACTAAAATATTAATAATGAATGGCATTTTTTTTCCTTATCCAGCTAGGTAATCTTAGCATTTATTTCAAATAATTGTCGGAGTCCCTAACCTAATCCAGTCTTTTTAAGTCTAAAAATAATTTCAGTCTTTAATACATACAAACAAATTGTTCGATCCCATTATCTAATAAGAACTATTGAGTTTTAGAAATCTTATGAAGAATGACGAATTGTTAAGATGATAATTTTCAAATTTTACAACTCAAGGATTTAATCAGATAAATCCGAGAAAACTTTGTACAAATAAATGAATATAATCGATTTTATTAATTTACAGTAATAATATTTCTAGCAATAATACTGTTTCATTAGATAAGCTGTAATAGAGAGATTATTTACTCTCAGATTGATGATGAATGGAATTTGTTACATACTTTTTGCAAACTATTCATCAAAACATCTAGCTTGAAATAAATTCAAGCAAGTCGTGTTTTCTAAGAACACTTTCAAATATTTTAACAAAACCAACACCCATGAAGAAAGTGAAAATTCTTTAAGAAATTGAATTGAATCACTACAATTTATTCAAGGGCCCTCTCCCACTTGAAACGTATTCCAATTAATGTATTCAAAAGGTTGAAAGGGCCGTTGACTCGCAAAAGCTTCTTATCTCTAAAGCCGGATCGTATTTTTAAAACACTAGTATTTGCAATGTGGCTTTATGTTCCCAGAGTTTGGGCCGAATTTGTAGCATACATTATGACGTCCGACCGATGCCCAAAACAAATGACAGGAGGAGGTGGAGATATTCCACGTTTAGAATAATTAAGCTGAATGATCAATCACTAATAGTTGCGAGAGTTTCATTAATATAAAACTAGGTATGATAAGTTTTTTTTTATTTATATTTGAAAATTAATTACAAATCAAATAATACAAAAAACTTGCGCTACATCTATCTAAACAAGAACTAATTCTCGAAAATTTCCCCGCGCCCTTATAGACGCCCAGGCAAAGTAACTTATTGTTGCCCGCGTTCACCATGTTAAATCACGATTTTGTTCTTTCACCTTTGCATTTATAAAGAAAAACCCAAAGTAATAGTCATATCATAACCACTCTCCAAACGCCTGCCTACTTGCCCAATCACAGTCGGACTTAAGCATAATTATGAATATCCAATTTAATGGTTTCTACAGCAAGGGGACAAAAAAGTAATTTGCAATGATCGGACAAACGCCCGTCATTATGAAAACATATCTCTGTTCCGTACAGTAGAGACTTAATTTTCTTATGATTTTAACATAATTTACATTATAAGATATTTTTTTAAAAGCACTATTACCAAGTATCTATTTAGGAGATCCCAACTACTTCTTCCCTGTAACACACCATGATTGTGAATGAATGAGCAATAATCATAAGATAAGGAAGTACGAGTATCAGAATCTACGTACTGTACGGAACAGGGTTTTTCAAAATGACGCGCGTTAGTCCGATCTTTGGTAATTTGTCAACATAAATAATAATAATAATAATAGCCTTTTATTTCATGCACAATAAAATAAAAAAAAAAATAAAAAATTTAAATAAATCGAGAACAAATTGCATACATTTAAATTTACTAATAATATTTTTAAAACAAAAATGATTGAATTATTTTTTAAGTTTACAATTGAATACATTTGCTAATTAGTTTTCGCTTTGCATGGCGCTATGCGCGCAAAGGCCTCCCCCAGTCTTTCCCAAACTCTTCTGTCTTGAGCTGATCTCCACCAAAGACTATCATGCCTTTTCAATTCGTCTCTCCATCTTAGCTTAGGTCTATGGTTTTTTCTCTGTCTGTATCTTGGCAGCCATTCTGTTGTTATCTTAGCCCATCGATCGTTTGCCATCCTACATACATGGCCCGCCCAAGCCCATTTAATCTTCTTAATTGCATGAATGACATCTTCTACACCCGTTTTTTGTCTAATATCCGTATTTCTTACTCTATCTTGTCTAGTTATTTTCAGCATTGACCTTTCCATAGCTCTCTGACACACTCTAAGCTTTTCAGTTTGGTTCTTTGTTAGGCTCCATGTTTGGGAACCATACGTTAAAGTAGGTAGGATAACCGCGTTGAAGGTTGCTTGTTTTATTTTTATGGAGAGATCGCTTTTCATGATGAATTTTAATGTCCAATATTTTTTCCAGGCTTTACTTATCCTGTGCTCTATCTGTTTATCTTGCTGATTTTTGAATGAAACTATCTGTCCTAGGTATGTAAAGTCTTCAACATACTGTATTTCCTTAGGACCAATTTTTATGGGAATTTCATGTCCATTTGTCATAACTTTGCATTTATTTTCATTCATTTCCAATCCTGCTTCATTACAGACTTCATTAAACTCCGATAACATAGTTTCTAGCGATGTGGGGTCTTCCGCAAAAATAATAACGTCATCTGCGAATCTTAGGTTATTTAGACATTTTCCATTGATTTTTAAACCTTTTGTATGCCATTGTAGGTTTCTAAATATTGTTTCAAGAGTAGCATTAAATAGGATTGGCGAGATTGGATCTCCCTGTTTTACACCTTTCTGTAGAGCAAAGGGTTCTCCTTGTTTATCGGTTCTTATGCAGGCTTTGCTAGATTTGTAAATGCATTTCAATATATTTATATATTTTTCCTCTACGTTCTGTTTCTTTAGAGTCCTGAAAAGATATTTATGGTCTATCGAATCGAAGGCTTTAGAAAAATCTATGAATGCGATGTATATATTATAGTTATATTCTATACATTTTTCCATGACCTGACTTAGACTGTGGAGATGGTCTATCGTACTGAAGCTTTGTCGAAAACCCGCCTGTTCCGGTGGTTGATGGTCTTGTAAAGTTTTTTCTATTCTTCGCCTTAACACTATCATAAACAGTTTATACATACAGGATGATACGCTGATAGGCCTGTAGTTATCCAAATTATCCTTATGTCCCTTTTTATGCAATAACGTAATGTTTGATATGGCCCATTGTTCAGGTATAATCTCGTCTTTCAATATTTTATTGAAAACTGAAGTTATGACTTTGTGTTGTTCGTAATTCGAATATTTTAGTATCTCGTTACTTATTCCATCTGGTCCTATTGATTTTTCCGTTTTCAGTTTTGATATCGCCGAAGAAATTTCATCCACTAGAAAGGGTAACGTAGTTTCGCAGTATTTACTTCTATATAGCGTAGGATCAAAGTTTGTATTGGAATAAAGTTGCTTGAAAAATTTAGTTGCTGTATTCACTATGGCCTTCCTATTCTCCAGTATTTTTGCGTTATATTTTATATTTGGTATCATTTCCTTTCCAATGGACTCAATTTTTTCTGCTTTTTTAACTGCACAACTGTTGATAAGTAGTTTTTCTATTTCTTCCATTTTATTCTTCTCTAAGTCATTTTTTATTAGTTTTCGAATTCGTTTGTTAGTGGCCTTTAGTCTGTTTTCTTCAGCTCTTGATTTTATTGATTTCTGCTGTAGTTGTAGCTTTAGCTGTATTAACCTGTTAGTCTCTTCCGAATATTTACTTTTCTTTTCAAGATTAGGTTGTGTTGATATTTCTCTTATAGCTTCTTGTAAAATATTTTCTAGTATATTGTAGTGATTCTGAACTGTGTTAGGTCCATTGAATTCAAAGTTTTTAAATAGTCTATTGGTGACTTCATTCACTTGTGGTTCTAAACTTGATGTAATTATAGTAGTTTTCTTTGTTATATTGCTTCTTCTTTGGATGTTTCCTAGTATCATTTCTATGGGGCGATGATCAGAGGTAAATTGGAGGTTTCTTATCACTGATATATTTAAGATATTAGCTCGGCTTTGTATGAGAATATAGTCAATCTGAGCTTTATTTATATGGTTCGGATGTTCCCATGTCCATCGTTTGCTAGTTCGATTTTTGTAAAAAGTATTTCCGATTTTTAGGTTAAGCGTTCGTGCTAGGTTTATGAGCCCGTCTCCTCTGTTATTTCTGTTGCCGTAGTTATAGGGCCCTATCGTGTCTTCTTCTCCGGATTTTCGTTCTCCAATATGACTGTTGAAATCTCCCATTACAAATTTTAATTTTGACTTGCTTTTCCAGTACGTTGATTCAATGTCCATTATAAAAGACTCCACCTCTGAATCGGGTGCATCACAGGTAGGGGCATATACTTGTATAATCGAATATGAACATCGCCTTATCTTCATATCCAAGCTGATAACTCTGGCCGACGTGTAGGATATTTTTGTTATGTACGATTTCATTGTTTTATTTATTAAAAATCCTATACCATGTCTACCTTTCTGAGTTCCGTAGTGGTAAAATAAGTTTCCTGATTTAAGCTCTATAAGTCTCTCACCTTCTCTTCTTATTTCACTTAATCCGATGATGTGCCATTTTTTGTGCTTCAGGCTGATTTCGAGTTCTTCTAGTCTGTGGTCTTGCATTAAAGTACGGACGTTGAATGTCCATATATGTATTTTATCTTCGCATGTTTCACTTTTTGGGGGGAAGTGGTCTTTGGGGATCCTCAGACTGACCAGGATACCTGAGGATTTGTTGTCAGTGAATTTCAATAGGTTGTGCTTGCTTGGTATTTTTAGTGGGGAGGCCTCGTTGTTTCATGTGTTTCGGGATGCGGAGTTTTCGGTTCGAAAATCTTCCGATTGTATTGTTGCGGTGCTTGGTTGCATTTGTGAGTTATTGCGACCATCCCTCGGTGTTTGTATTACGAATCGTTTGAGCGTAGCTTCCGTTTTGTTCTTTTTATAGGTTTGCTTGTTAGGTACATTGGTGGTGCATGCTTCTGGAGATTCGCTGAGATTTCTTTTCCCATTCTGTTTCTTATCTGTATCTTGTTTTAAATAAACTATTTTGTCATATTTTATTATTGCTTTTTTGCCTTTTTCGTTTTCTGTAATAACTTGCTGAACAAGCTCCTTGCGTTTCTCTAATATGTTACGAGGAAAATCTTCCTTTATGTACATTCCATGGTTTTCCATATTTTTTTTGTTTCGCAGTATTTGGATTTTTTTCCCCAGGGTTGTCATGGTTACCACAATTGGTCTAGTTTTTTCTCCCTTTTTTCCTATTCTCCGAATAGACGAAAGTTCATATTTTTCGCATTTAACATTTAGGATGTTGTTAATTGTCTGTAAAATAATTAATTCTAGTTCTTCGTAATGGCGCTCCTTTTCTGTGACGCCAAAAAATACTAAGTTGTTCCTTCTGATATATTTTTCAATATTGTCTAAGCGTTTTTCCTGAATATCCAATTTTTTTTCCAATTTTTCGTTGCAGTTTCGGAGTTCTTCAAATTTACTGTTCAGATTTTCGTTAATACTGTCTTTTACTTCTTGTAGTTCCTTTTTATGAATGCTCAATTCTCCTTGAATATTCCTAAGCATTTCTTTTATGTCATCCATTGCAGATATTGATGTTAACGCTCGGTGTGAAGTTAGGTAGGTAGATGGATCCGTGCTTAATTTCAAAGTATAATCAAAATCCACTAATCTCATTCGTTAATACGTCAGTTGGCTCCTTTTCGCAAGATTGAAAAAATTTAATACTCATTTATTTGTAAAAATAAAAAATAAAAAATAAAAAACGAAAAAAAAAAAAAAAACAAAAAGTCAATTAGCTTTGCTCGTAGGATTTGAACCTCGGACACTTCTAGTATACGCAGTGTTTATCCGCGAAGTTTGCACACTGCGCCAACCTGACTATGGCTAATGCTGCGAAATTTGAGTACAGTTTGTTGTAAATCAGTTCGTTGCGTATGAATATGTATCCACCCTCGGATACTAAAAATATACGAGTAAGCAACACTAATTGATTCACTTGATTGTTAAATGTTACTATGCAAACGTTTGTTTTAAATGTACGTAATTTTCACTTTAAATGAGTTCACTTAATTTGTTTTGTTCACTATCTGTTCTGTTTACACTTTACAGTCTCTTTCACAATTGTTTTGCCACTGTTTTATATCACTGCATAGTCACTATCACTTGAAATCTCGGAGTAATAACAATTACACTACTTTATAATGCCAAATAAAATAGGAATGTCTGGTCGTTATAGCGTTTACTGCACGATATTTATTAAAATACAAGATAATTACACAGAGGAGATGTTTACTGCACGGGTGACCTACCCACATTGACCTGTCAACATGAATACTTCTCATTTACCAGTACTAAAGATTTTTGTTGTAACCACCGTCATTGCTTGCGAAGACCCCTGAAGTGTTTTTTATCGAGTTCATCGGGCAAAATATTTTTAATCATAAATCAATAATAGGTATTTATCATTCAGTTCAATGAATTCCCCTTTAAGATGACTAGGTTGATGATTACAATGTAAACTAAAAGGTTAGTATGGCATTTCGAAATTTTATGCGTACAACGCCTTGGCACAGAATTTTACAATACATACTTAATTAGCAAAAAGTCGACCGACGAGCTCTAAACATTGTTATTATGTTAATTTACTTCATATTATGTACGAGTAGATGTAGATTCATGTTTAAATAAGGTGTCACGATATTTTTACATACATTAAGTATACCAGCCACAAAAGAAGAAAGTGCTTTTAATAAATTAAAACATCATACCTACATAGGATTAACCTTGCCTTATTGAGTTTTTTCAGAATAGTGTACAGTCAAAGGCATAAAAACATATTCAATTTTGGACCTCATAGTCAAAACACAAGTAAAAAGTTTATACATATGTGTGCCCTTAGCTGTACGTCTACCTACACTTTTGATTATTTACAGCGTCTGTCAAACATTTCGCTAAATTATGTTCTATTGGTTTCAAAGGTAAAGTTTCCAGTAGACACATCAACAATAGATTTATTAGTACCTACTTTAAGGTATAATAATACCCTTTTATTCTCTCAGCGAAGTAAAATGAGAATTTAATGAAAATACTTCAAAGCATAGACAAGGTGAGTAATTTGACATTGAAATTTCGAATTAAAGTCAACAAGGTGAAAAAATATATAAAGTAGAGACGAAAGGATCATGATTAAAAGGGATGCTATTTTTTAGGATAAAAGATGACTGATCGCAAGGGCAGTCCCAGCCGCTTTTGTAATATATTATGCCAAAAAAAATAGGAGTCAAGTGAAAGTCACATGTGACTTATGAGAGGACTCTTCGTGTACGAATTACTTTGGATTTTGGTGTATTTTTGTTCAACTATTTAGCCCTCGTAATATATTGACCCAGAATAGTTTTATGTTCTACCTATATATTTTATAAAACTTACTTTAACTTTATGATATTATATATTTTTAGATAATTATTGTTAGCCTTTATAGCCTGGTTGGTGACCCTGCCTGCCTAATAAGCTACAGATTCCAGGTACGAATCCCGGCGAGAACATTTATTTGTGTATTTATCACAAATATTCATCATTGTCTTGACTGTTTCCCATGTATTTAAATATCTAATATGTGTACGTATATATTACGTATATTATACAGGATGCTCGCGAGGAAACCGAAAGATTTTAACTATGCCTTCTAGACATCAAAATAAACAAGAAATATTATGAGACCTAATGTCAAGTTCCACAAAAAAAATGTTTTTCTTTTTTTTAGACTTTTTGAATACTTTTTAACATTTCCAACACTTTTTACCATAACAACAATTTGTTAAAATTAATTTTTTAAACGATTCTTTTTTAGGGACAGGTTTTTTGGTCAAGTCTATTCTTATTTTTTGATTGTCAGGCAAAAGGTGTGGTAATATTAGAACACATTGTGGTAGCATTGTAATCAAAAAGAAGTTTCATGACGTTCTCTCTGGAACCAAGCCGAATCCAGGAAATTTTATGTAACATTAAATACTGTAAATATGCTCAGGAATTCATCATTAAGATCTAGCGGTTTCCTCGCGTACATCGTCGGTTTATATCCACAACACAGACCCTAATTAAGTTAAAAAGAAGCGAAAGTGTAGTTTGCGATAAATCACTTATAATTAAGCCAAGAAGGCTTTAGTAAGTGACAGACATATATTATAATTATTACGTACCCTAAACCTAAGTTTTTTATACTGAATAAATAATTGAAAAAAATATTGCTTGATGTTGGTCATGGTCGATTTGTGTTAGATTATCCCTCATATTTAATATCAAGTACGGTCAAATTTTAATCAAGTACTGTGAATAATTATTACTTAGGTACAGTCAAGAGATATTTTTTATCCCTAACGAAAACAACTCACTGTGTTAATTTCTCGACATTAGAAAACACGCTACTCCGTATTATTATTAAGAATGATTACAGAATTTCGCTCTTTGTAACCCAAAAACCGATGTCTTTGTATCGCCTGAAATACAAATATTGTCTCTTATAATTATATCGCAAAAATCCTGATTCAAAAAATTATCTGTCTTTCTTTTGCTCTAAAACGAAAGTGTTTTTGTGAGGCCACTACATCCCGATATTCGCGAGCGCTACACAATTTATTCAAGACGAATAAGTATATGACCGTAAACGTAAAGGCAGATGAGCTGGCCTTGAACCTCGACTCACTGGCTCACTGACCTACTCCGGCGCATCTTCATTATATAATCTAGCGGTCATTGAACTTTACAACTGATCTGCATTCTCTTTTTAATTTAGACATAAGGTTGAAGTACTAGTGCGCAACATGTCAACAGAGAATATTTATTTGAATCACGATATTTTGCTCATATATAAATTTACATAAAATATTGTCATGTGTTTTGGGAGAGGTCCCAAAACACATAACAATATTTTATGTAAATGTTGTTTGTTAGTTTTGTTAAATAGTATTTATTTTATAGGGTGACAATAATATCAGAATTTCTCAAAACTGAAAATTTTCTTAGTCAACTCCATTGTATGAGTAAGCGTCAGGTGCTTTTGCTGGCACTCCCAATAGATGGCACTTCAGTACAAGTTTCAATGTCACATATTGGGACATTGGAAATATTAACACTTGGTTCTAATAAACGTCAGCCTGTTTTAAAATTATGCAAATAATTTAGATAAAAGCTAATTTTTAAAGTTGGGATATGAAGCATTAAAGGTACATACGTATTAATCATCGTTTAAATGCCCTAATAGTTGATTTTATCTTATCAATGGCAACTCAAGCTATAATGACGAGTATTGGTACAGCGTCGGGTATTGGTACTAGTACTTCCACCATAATGTTGCTGTCAATTTCTTAATATATGACAGACTGGCTTAATTTGAGGGCAGATATATATATATATTTGCGTTATGTCTTTTATTTGTTGGATGTGGTATATTATATAATGGTATAATATATTAAGGGAAAAAACGGAATCACCATTTATACACGTATGTATATTTGTTGGCTTCCATTTAAGTGATATTGTTTGATTTTTATTTAGATTGTTAGGAGCATTGTAGACGCTTTTTTAAGTTAATTATCCCATTTTAGTTTAGAAGTCAAAGTAATATAGTATGGATAAAGGCCTGGCTACGACATTGATCTGGCGACCGCGGCGATCGTATTCATAAGTTGGAGCGAGATGCCGATATCGGAACTCTCTCTCGCACGTAGGGTTTTTCGCTCCGCCGTTCGCCTTAGTCCAATGTCGTGGCCAGGCCATAAGGAGCTCCTATTGTGCTAAGTTTATGTTTGCGGTGAAGTGCTGTAGCATCGAATCACTGCACTGTTGAGACAAATTTTCTTCCATTCGATTTTTATAGAAAAAAAATATAATAAGGTTAAAGACTAACGACACTACATTAATTTACTCCTTTACTTGGTCCAAAAATGCCTTGGTCTCCCTCGGCCCTTCTATTTTCCTTCAATTACAGTGTCGTACCAGGAGCTTAAAAGATTAGCAGAACAACGAACGGAATGGCGTTTACTCCACCGACAAGATCTTGGTTCTTAAGTAGAAAAAGAAGAAGAAATACGAATGATCTTCATTGGTGTTGTATATTTGACAGACTGTGTACGATATCAATAGATTCAACTGTTAACTATAGACTTTAAAGATTTTAATGATAATTTTGTACCAGGTATCATATTATTACGCTCCTATGAATACCTGGGAAAACAAGGATTTAAAATTCATAAGTAAAATACTCATTTCACTTTTACTTATTGAATAGCCCAACTTTCACAATTACAAAATCTGTGGTTACGCTAACCAGAGTTTAATTTAAAAGTAGTATTAAAATTATATGTACTTACTTAGCTGGTTAATTTGGTTATTTACTAGATTCCTTGCATATGACTAGTGATGGATCGTTCCCGGTAACTTTACCTACGCAGTAGGTATGGGGAATATTCCCAAAAAGAAACTTTCCCCTTAGTAAGATTTGGAAATTACCGGGATCGAACCACCACTAACCATGGCAGTATGTTGAATAAAAATATGAAATATAAACAAAGGGATAATGGATAAACACAAAGGAATCACGATGCGTCACTCTAATTCTTTGCAAAGTGACCAATATTACACAATCGACGGGTTCCACTGACCTTTCGCCGCAAAAGTGCCGATCTAGATCCGTTAGTCAGATAGGTTTACGCATGAGTCTGCTGCGGTGGTATTCTTGCAGCTTACCGAGCTTGGGCGAATGGATTTCTTTAACACATAAAAAAATATGAAAAGCCAATCAGGATAATCTTCCTTTAGTAAAGTAAGATGCTACAATATGAGTTTAACATAATTATTAACATTATTAGTATGATTTAAAACGAGTTTTTACTATGTCTACACGAAGATGGCAACTGTGCCGAAATACCCGGTGCACGATAATACAAATTTACAAGATGAATACTCTAATAGTAATTGATAATACACAATCACACATTTTCAGACTCATCATGTCATGTGTAAATTGTGTATTGCAGATAAACAACGATGCAACTCGTCACACTACCTTGTAATTTGAATTCTAACTATGAAGAACTATAATACTATTCAAATTACAAGCACGTATTATTTTGCATTGCAACTTTGTTCATTATAACTGTAGACCCCGGTATCGGAGGTGCAAAATGGTAGCTGTCAAGTTCTTAGGGATGAGGTAAAAATATTTGTGATGTCGATAGTTAAAGTTACATATCGATAATTTTTCTTTACCATAATAATAAGCTAAGACTTTAATTAAACGCACCTATTTACGATATAAACTAGGACTATATAATTACAAAATCAAAAAAATATTTATTTAATGTTATGTAACATCGCCATGCTTTTTATTGAGGCAATTGTCGATGAACCTTCTGAAGTTTGGGTTTTCGAATTTGGTCCAAAGTATGTTACAACTGACGAAAAACTTAAGCATATCTCGGTTACAGTATAATTGGTTTTAATTTTTTTTCTTTTTTTATGAGTGTTTTCATAGAAGATGCAATGCAAGATTACAAATATTGGAATGGAATATTCTTTATTAAATAATCAATATTAGTAGAACATACGTTGTTGATTTTCTCTTGATGGCAATTCGACTCCATATGCTTTTTTATATTCCAACATCTGGAAATGATGTTTATTCTGCAAATTGTATATTAAATGTTTTTCATTCATTTTTGAAGTTCAGGGTGTTCAGCAAGAAGTGACTCCACATTCTATTGTATTAATAGACTCGTAAACATGGCTAAATAATCGAAGACATCGTTGTAAGATGACTTTGACTAAATGACTATCTATTGACATAAATAATTTATTATAAGTATTTAATATCTCAAAAATTTTTATTCAATGTTGTGCAACTCGAAACATAATAAATGTAATAGCAACCAGAGATTTGTATTGTAATAGTAATGATTTATAATATTAAATGTTAATTATTATAATTTTATAATTGATCCCAAAAAAGGGACACAAATAAATGGTCCTTGTACATAAAAAAAATAATTGTACAAAAAATCGAGTATCGATATCGACATCACAAAATGTGTTTACCTATCCCTAAGTAAGAACTTGACAGCTATCATTTTGCACCTCCGATACCGGGGTCTAAAATTTATAAGCACCAATTGGCAAGGACAGCCTCTTTTTTTTAACAACCTGTTTTGATGGAAACTTTTAAGGGCTTCAGAGTTACTTCTATGTAATCGATGGCGGCTTAACTCTAAGCATGGCAACTGAATGCACACCAATTTGTCCATGAGTCCAATTTCGAAAAAGAAAGGTTCTATTCCCAGCAGACAAACAGCTCAAAAAAGTACTTGCTACACGGTCCTAGTTTAACTGGTAATCCAGAGCGATGCGCTCGGCGACCTGCCAGCAATGACCACAGACTGGGCCGGGCGAGCTTGCGAAACCCGCATGCAACCAGCTTCGGTAGACGAGATACGTGATACGTAATGTTTCGAAGCTTAGGTTTTGCTTGTTAGTTGGAGCTTTTATTGTGGCAAAACTGCCAAAGAAGAATTTTACTGCATTCCACAATCGTAGCCGAACGGCAAAGTGCCAAGGCGTTTATCTCGGAGTTTTTCGAAACGCTTAGTATTAAAAGCTACAGGTACTTAAATATTAACAATGTACCTACTTGGTCGGCAGGAAGAGCTAAGCTACAGGTAAAAACTAACATCAGAGTTCTGCTCAGATATTTGTGAATAACCATCCAGGCTACTCACAAAACTGATGGTGACTGTAATATAATTTATTATTAAAGTTAACAATTTCAACACATTTTCCTGCACCTATCGAGAATTCATGTATTTAAAACAATTTTAAATTTATTAAATCATTCAAAGTACATTACTTTATTACTATTATTAGCTATTGTTTATTAATATTCCATGGTATGCATCCATGAGATCTAGGTAAGCTAAAGCTCGCCTACTGCTCGTATCTAAGTAATACTAATGTATACAATCATCATCATCATCATCAGCCTATGATAGTTCACTGCTGGACGTAAGCCTCTCCTATTAACTATGCGTATAGACACAGACGCATTTGGAGGTAAATGCCCGTAATCGCCACGCTGAGCAAGCGGATTGGCGATCGCAGTAATGTGTCTACTATGATGACGCTGCTGCCCATCATCAATCTTTTGTCAAATAATGGTCTGTCAGTGACACTTCAAATCCTTAGTCGACTTTTACGACACCCGCAGGATGAGTTGGGTAGGTGACAAATGTATTCTTACTGCCGTCACCACACGGCTAAATGTATACAATAATTACTATGAATTCCGTTCCAATTCAATACTGTAGCTACATATAAAATATTAAATTAAATGGGGATCATTAAATAGCTATTATGTGCACCGGTGACTTGGACATAGACATAATGAACAAGGGCCATATCTCCGTATGCAAATACTACTTGTATTAGGACAGGTAGTATTATTCTGTAGAATGGCTTTCATCATCATTTCAGCCGAATGACGTCCAATGTCAGACAAAGATCTCTCAAAATGTAGAGGGTTTATATATGCCGTAATCGCCACGCTTGGCAGGTGGGTTGGCGATCGCAGTATATTATACTGCATTGCAATTACAAGGAAGCTGCTTCCCATCTACTTGTGCATCTAGCCAAAGTTTAAGGATATGTCCGGGTCACATAGGTCGCATAAGATTAATCCCAAAAAAGGACTCAATTAAATAAAATATCGGCCTTTACAAACATAAACAAATACTAACGGACATATATCTTGGTCCATTTTTTTTTAGACTATGACTACTACGAGGCAAAGTAATAGACGGTACCTATGTAACTTTGAGCTTACGCTTACCCTGGGACTATTTAGGTACATAGGTATTTTTTTTTGTAAGTTTTTTCATCTATTTTCTTGGGATGGTATTACAATATTTATTATTTAAATTTTAGTTTAATCTATTCAAAATATGTTTCATAATCACATATTTTTTTATATTTTCCAATGACGTGTCGTATAGTGTTTTAGCTTTGTGTTTGTTAAGTTTTGTGTTTCAGCTGGTGAAAAAGGCGGGTCACATGAAATTAGGTTAATTATATGAAAAAGAGAGCAACATGTGAATAATGATGATGAACAAATAAGGCACAAAACCACAAAGACTTTCCTTGAAAGTTGTATTGTTGGCTCGATCGGGTCGCTACACTACAAAACGTGAGTTTTATCTACATTTTCAATGCAGTCCATTTGAATCAGGCGCGCCTGTACGCACCATTCCATATGGTTATAATTAAATACACATACAGTTTCACATATCCGTAAGCACCACCTGGGCTTACGAAATGTAGGTACAGGTACATGTATATCCTGAGCAAGCTCTAGATTTAATGTCCATTCAAATGATTTAACACTGAACTGGACTGTGTTGAATGTAAATAGGATAAATACGCTGATGTGATTGATAGGTGTCCGTAATCCTAAATATTTAATTTCTTAGTAGGTACAAAAGTATTTATGACTACAAACAAAATAAACATGGAAACCGCACGCTATAAAATTGTTAAATCGATCCTAAAAGTTCGTTGACAATCGTCAGCTACGATTATGAATTTCCATATTAAACTGTACTCGTATACTTAAAACACTTTTAAAAAGTTGTATTTGGGTCAACATTTTGAATCCTAAATGTTGTAAATAGTAGTCTCTGCGCCTTAGTTGCAAAATGGGAGTATTCATTTGGACTAGAGATCCAAGGGCCGCAAAGGTCAAAATATTCGTCAAATATTTCTTTATTACGCACAATTTTCTTGTAGTTAATGTGCTGTTTTTCAATTTCCAGTGTCAATCAAGGCAGTTTCAATGAGTTTCTCGACATTCATGGCCAAAATGTCGTTTTATAGGTAGGTATCTATTTTACTAGTCGACTGAGAAAAATATTATGTGACTATTATACACAGAAAAATACGAAATAAAGAATTATCTATACTCAATAGAGCTCGAACGATATTGACAGTTGCTTTCATTAAAAATATACAAAGTAAAAACATCCATATCAAATATACAAAGTAAAAACATCCATATCAAGAGGCTCCGGGGTAACCGGAAAAACACCAAAAACATAATTTAAAAGGAAGCATTCAACGTTTAACATCAAATAAATTTAATTAATACCGAAAACAATTTTACATTCAGTCGGTGGTTTTGCCGCGAATAAATTTCACAAGAAAATCCTTGCTCGGTGAATCACAGTGTTAATTGCTATAATTTTTCTTACTAATTACTGTGAAATTTAGCAAGAATTATAACGTAAGTGAGGCAAGGAGTAGGCACAAAGGACGACCTCACAATTACTTTTATAGCTGTACAACCAATTAAAAGTTTTAATAAGTTTTGGTTATTCAGTGGGTTCATTTTAGAATTCCGTGAAACAATAAATACAATTTTAAATGTTTCAATGTAACCAATTATAAAATTTCTCGCAGCAAAAGTCTCTTTTACGTATATAATAATAATAAAACTACTTCAATTATTATTTGTATCTCTGCATTACTTGACAAAAATATCATAATTTACGAAAAATGAACTAGGTAACAATAATATTTATAAGGTAAATAAACACGTATCATCTTATTCAAACTTACGAAGACTTAGTGTTCAAATTTGTTAAAAGTTTCGTACAGTGTTTGAGTTTTAAAAAAACCTAAATGTGTCATGTTAATAAATGTCACATTATACTAGTAGTGCATTAACTTAAAATAGTACGTTTATCATTTATGATTATACTGATAGCTTACGTTTAAATTTGTTTACGGAACCCTATTATTATACAGCTGGTTGATTACTTTATTATCTCAGTTATAAAATGTGCGTCATGGAAATCGTAACACTTCGCAATCGTCGGTAAATACTTGACAATTAGAATAGAATAGAATAGAATATTTTTTTATTCACATAAAGCACACATTACAGAACAGCAAAAGTAAATACCTACAGTGGAAACATTGTTTGGGTTAAAGGGTAAAATAAAAGTTAAAAAAAGTAATTAAAAAATATTAAAATAGCAATTAGTAGGTGATACAGATTTAACGTGAAAAAATGGATCGCACTGCTTTGTTCTTGTGAATAAAGTCAAATTTCGCTGGACATAGAATAAAATATAGTAGGTGTAGGTACAGTCACGGACTTTAATTGATAAGCCACTTGTCACTGTGCGTATTTTAGCCGTGTAATGCAAATCGGGTTTAGTCGCTTTTACTCGTAAATCCTAATAAACGAAGTAAAGTCATCGTATAACAGAAGAGCAAAATTTATATTTTTATCTTTATCATTGTGCGTTTATGAACTGTCACTAAGGTTCGAATCTCTTAACTAAAATGTTAAGTGGCGAACTTGACATTACATTCAATGCACTTAGCTTTATAATTATAACTATGACGTATTGTCGGAGGCGCTCGTCGTCGCGTTTTCTTCGGAAGGTGACATTACCATGGTTACGTAATAACAAAAAAGTTTAACCAATAATAATTGACACAATTTTTTTCCGGAAGCTAACTATAGTTACGTTATAACATCCGCTTTAGTCCTGAGACGTCAATCTAACTTCAGAGCCCAGATGGTAATTAGACTGCTAAGCTGCTATGTAGGAATTTTCGTTCTCTTTCCTTTTAACGGCTGTCACTGTCAGATATTTTTTCAAAGTTAGAATTTTAGTTAGAAACTATCAAGTCTCTATTAAACATTTGTATGGCTACTGACAGATTATAGGATTGAGATAGACTGTCAAACGTCTATCTACCATATTTCCACAAAGGTTACATAAGTATTCAACTAACGTCAACTAGGAGCTGTGACGAATTATAAAAAAGACAGCAATAGCATTTGTCTCTGTCAATGAAAAAAATAATCTAAAATTGCCCGATAACATGATAATATATGTGGGTGTGTAATGATCTGTATAAAAATACTTAATATATTTTCATTCGATATAACAACAAAAAATATATTTTCGAAGTATATAATCGTTCATTGTATATAATAAACTTTTGGTATAATATTAAAATATCTATTATTGTTCAGTATAATGAATAGTTAATATAACACTTAATTTGTATAACCTTCATACGGTATAATTCTCATTTGATATACAATAATAAACTTTTCTGGGTTGCAAAAAAAAAAATAACCTCGAAGACTAAGGCGGGAGCAAAGCTCCCGCCTTAGTCTTCTAACCTAACCTATCCGAGTCGGATCTGCCCCGGAAGGTTTTGTTCGCTCGCTTCGCTCGCTCACTGCAGATTCAGTCCCCATTCGTTAGTAATTATGATCAAAACCAAATTTTATTTAGGAGCCAATATCTTGGTAATTATCAAGTTTTAAGAAAAGTAGCGTTATACTATAAGATAATTATACGAAATATGAATTAAACTAAAAGTATGTTATATGAAATATCATTATTTCAATTGATTATTATATAAAATAATAATTATATCATTTGTAAATATATTATTTGTTGTTATATGATTCAATAATTATATCAAATGAGCGTTATTGCGACTAATATTATATCAAAAGTTGTTATAGCCTTCGTGACGCACCCAATATATGTCTATTTATATAAGACTTACATGATATAGCTATTTATATATCTTGACTTGAAAAAATACCTCGCCTATTAATGTCAGATAAATCATGGCATCCGATTTGAAGAAAACGTGATTAAATTACTAAACAGTTTTAGACAAATCTATGAAGAACTGTCGTTATCCAGTTTCCTCTAGGAACAAGGACATCTAGCGTCTAATAATGGCCGATGGCTAATTTTAAATTTTCGTCGACGAAAGAATTTTTATTATGTCAACTAGTTTTGACATACTTACTGAAATTTTGACGCAACAAAGATTCGTATTTAACTGACATATCATCGGGGAACATCGGTCATGTCGCGATCGTGCCTACTAAAAATACCGAACCCATAATATTACACGACCAAATTGCATCCATTGCCAAGTGGTCTATCAATTAAAGTCCGTGACTGTACATACATATATAATGTGGGATGTAGATGCTTTAATGCTCGACTCTGTTGTTTTATCATCTGTCAGTTTTGTGATGATCTCTAATGGGCCGTCATGAGTGTGTCCTATTTTAAAATTAAGTGAAAACGCCCATATTCGAAAAACCATAATGTCTATATTGTGAAATAATATTATTCTAAATACACATACTATCACCTGTTTGTCAGCCAACTTAAATCTGCTTTTGCTACCTTCAGGGACTTTAAATTAGAAAACTGATTATAAATATTGGATGTCATATACTAAAGAAAAAACGACCAAGATCACCAACGTCCAAGGTGGGATTCGAACCCACGTACCCAGCTTTCGCGGCTGATGCCTGCACCCGTTTTAAAACGTTTGTAAGGAAATGCTTTTGTTTTGAATTTATTAATATTTGTTGTTTCATATCAGTGAAATCCTAAGCAAATCTTGGCCGTTAATAGGGTAGTTTAGCCGGTTTTCGGCCAGTTTACCAAAATTTTGAATTTAAAACTATTTTATGAATAGTGCGCTTAACAAATCCAAGTAATGACTATATTTTTAGACTAGAAATATGATGAAATTGTAATTTTTTGATCGAACTTTATGTCATATGATGCATAATGATTTTTTAAAATAATAAATATCCAAAAGCGGCGATTTAGCCGGTTTTCGGCCATTTTTTTTAGTTTTCGGTCGCTTATTCATCAGTTCTCGGCCACTATTTATAATTTTAGTAGTGAGTCTTATTCCATAGTCTGTAGGGTTTATTTTTAAATGAAACAAAAACTATATGAATCAATAAATGTATTAGAAATATTAGGAACATTATAAGGAACCTTTATGTACTTAACTATTATTTTATTTATTTATTACTTTGTACTACGTCAGTAGTAAACAAAATGACGGCCCACCTGATGGCATGTGTTACCATAGCATATGAATTTCTTCTAAAAATCACCAAAAACTTAATAGGAACTTCTCTTGAATAACATAAAACAAAAACAATATATTAAAATAATGAAAAACCTTCATCGCTGCTACTCAATCCCGCATATGCTTTTCCATCTGTCTTGTCAAAACCTACTTCTGTATTATCAATAGTTGGATGTTTTGAGTTTCCTTCTTTTCTGTCTTTAGATTGATTTTTTTCGTTATTGCTACATTTCTTTTTAACTTTTGCGTCAGTCGCTACTTTCTTGTCTGAAACTTCATTATTACCTAGATGGGGTACATCCATATTTATCTCATAGTTTGTCGTTATGTTTACAAAAAACATTCTTATCATTTAATCAATATTGTCTGCTAGAAATAGTATACTGCAGTAAATATTATTATTACCTGAAATCAAACACTTTAGAACCGGTTAAGTTGATGATGATGGTCATCATCTTAACCCTCTGAAAGGGCCGTAAAGGGCTTGAAAATTAGACTAATGGTGTAAAAAAACGCGATTAAGCTGTTCCAAAGTGTCTAATTTCAGTGAATAACAATCGCGAAAATAGAAGACAGTATTATTTTATTACCTGGTTAGTTATAGCTATGTCAGCTTCTACTAGGTAAAAAAAATATTCTATTTATTTTAAATAAAATAAAAATATTTATTTTTCGGCCGCTTACGAAAAGACGGCCGACAACACACAATTTGTTTGCCTATTTCCGGCCACTCTGTCAACAGTGGTCGAGAACTCATTATTAAAATTCTGATTTTAGGCCACGTTTTAATCAATGCAATAAATAAACATGGTATGAAAACTAACATTGTTAAAATTACTTTGGACATGAGATTAAATAAAAACATTACATGAATAAAAAAGTGTGGAATTTGTCTGATTTTTATCGCTTTATTTTTAAGGGCCGATAATTAACGTATGATGCGTCTGTTTTCGGCCGGCATAAATTAACAAGGCCGAAAACTAGCTTGTCATAATCCTGTTCTCGGCCGCCAATTATAAAATATTTAATAGTACGTTTTCATCAAGTATTATTTAGAATACATGTGGCCGCCAGTTAACTACATTAATTAAAATGCATTTAACTTCACATTAAAACACAACATAGCTCACGTATGCTTTTATTTTATCAAATGTATGCAGTTAAGTCCTACGAAGTTCAAGGCCGTTCTCGGCCACGTGGCCGAGAACGAAATATTTCGTGAATTTGCATTTAGCTACCCGGCCATCAAAATTTAATAGTTTCTACTTTATATTCCATGAATTTTGATCAAAATATCAATACTTCGACTAATATTCTACACACTTAAACATATGCAATGTTATAAACAGCAAAGATACAATATTTTTACTCACCTCGAAAAAAATTGCTCGCGCAATTTTTTACTTAAAATGGCGACACATCTACACAGACTAAATTTTGTCGACGCACTGACCAGCCAATTGGAACATTATTAGGCAGCCAGTTTAAAGAGGTGTAGGTGTCAAGTGAAATTACTCGATTAAAGTGTTGTTTTGCATAGATAGGGTAAAGAGTTCTTGTTATTTTCGTTTTACTACGTAGTGGCCGACAACCAGAAGTGGCCGGCGAACCGGCTAAACTACCCTACTTAGTTTCGTGACTAAACATTTTATCAACGTTTCCTTTTTACTCACAACATAAACGTGTGCGTTTTGCCCGCCATTTAACCTCTAAAGAGATCGAAAATGGACCATTATGAAGGTAAAACTACGAAGTTACTTGCTAGAAAGGGTTAGCTAAGTACCCAATTATTATTTCCACAACTACCCGTACGCACTAAAAGTATATTAATGGGGCGATTGACGTAAAAGTCAATATTTGAAACTAAAAAGTAAGTACGATCCTTTAAACGGCTATGAGCAGGGGCCCGTTTCTCGAACGCTTGTAACTTTTAATACAAGTTTTATTTTTTATTTATAACACTATTCATTAGATAAGAACTTCCGCTTGTATTACAAGTTACAAGCTTTTGAGAAATAAGCCCCAAGTAGCATAGATTACTCACTTACACGATATATTATTCATAGACATATTATTAGACACGTCACTTCGTAATAAAGTTCTTATTTTTTTTTCTTTATAGTATTGTATTGGTAAATACCTTGGTAAAATGATGATAACGTCATTCTGATTGTGATCTTGATGTAGACACTACTAAATAGAATAAATGTGAATGTCCCGGATATGATATGTTCCTTTATTTGAACAATTGTGACCTGAATACTAGTGTTTTGTCACTTTTGTGTCCTGGGACAAAATTGGATATTATATTTTGTATATTTAAAACGTATTTTTTTATAAATTCAAATATGCATTTACTTATTATTTAAGTACCTATCTACGTAATCCATCATTAATTTGCATGCTTAATACCTACTCATAAAACTGTATCAATATTAAGTAAATAAATACTTTGATATAAACTTGAACAAATAACCTGACACTTATCCAAAATAATTCAATTCAAAAAGCGACAACATCATCAAAATTAATGAAAAGGAAACAGTGAAAAACAAGGCTGTTTCTGACTGGAGATTAATTTCTTAGCACCAATTCTAGCGGAAAAATTCACAATTCTCATTCCCCTTTGGCTGAAGTTTTAACGAAGCTACGAGTCTACGCATCTAACTTTAGCTGTGACGTTTTGGATTTCTCCTTGAACTAAGTAATTAATTTGGAGTTATTGCGAGATTTCAATAATATAAACTAATTTTGATGTCGCTAATTAAAAACGAAATTAATGTAACTGGATTAGAAGTTAAATTTAATTTAATTCAATATTTGATGTCTTTGTTCACTGATAAGGGATTCATCATCACCATTCTGTTGTCGGTGGACTAGACGCCAGTTTAAACGGTTATTTATTTATTACCTATTTAAAAGGAGTTTTTTAAGTTTGATTGTGGAGTCAGCGCTCAGTCTCTATGACAAAACGACGGCTGAGATAGCAAAGACCACTCCTAAGCAAACCATGCTTGTTTTTTTTTATACTATGTTTTTTTTACAAATTAAAATAGTAAACATTGCAAAGACATTTAGGTACTAAGATTATTCTGGCGTTTGATGCTTCTAAATTTCACATAATTTTGTGAAGTGTACCTATACAAAAGCAAAAGGTAGACTACTCAAGAATATCTACAGCTTAGTCCAAGCTTTTCAGGTCCCTATATGAGTCAACCTCAGCTTTTTTCTTTAATTCATTCCCATTATTTGTCTTTGTTTTCCTTTTCCCCTTTTCGGTTCTATCTTTTCTTCCAATATAGTTCTAAATAATTGCCATGTCTTAACATAAGATAACGAATAACATAACTAGTATTTCATAATTTTAGTGGTACACAAATTGTTCTACATATGTCTATTTACTATTATTTTTGTATTCATTTTTACTAGGGCTTCTTTTATCACGAGGAAGTAAATTTCTATTTAACGTAATATTTATGATTGTTTAAATACTGTATCGACTTGTTATTAATGATGTCGTATTATGGAATTTTATATTGTTGAAAGAAACTAACATTATCTGTATACCTACGTAACATTGCAACTCGTCATTTTCGTAACAGATGGAACTCGGACGTGTAGAGACAGCAGAACAATAAGACATTTATTTTATTCTACACCTACAATGACAGTAATTTTGACTCCATATCTAGTTCAAGGAGAATACATGCATGCATGTTTGCAGCTCAAGTCTTACTGATTATTTGTGAGCGGTTTAGCAAAACGTCCGTCGCTTGCCAGGCAAGACATTTAATTCATAAATACGAAAGAAAAAAACCGGCCAAGAGCATGTCGGGCCATGCTCAGTGTAGGGTTCCGTAGTTATTCAAAAACGGCTGGCCCGATAATGTTCAAAATAGTTTTATTTCAAAGTACTCTATGAGTTCACTATTCATGACTTTTTTCATATTTTTTGGACCCATGTATCAAAAGTTAGAGGTGGGGGGACAATTTTTTTTTATTCTGGAGCGGTTATATCCGAAAATATTAACTTTAGAAAAAACTTTTTATTACGACCCTTACTCTTTTTAAGAGACCTATTCCATGATACCCCTGAGTGAGCTATGCTGCGGACAGACGGACAGACGGACATGGCGAAACTATAAGGGTTCCTTGTTTACTACGGAACCCTAAAAAGGGATTAGGATCGGAGGCGGCTAATAGGTATTGCTTGCCCCTTATATAAACTGATACGATATTAACTGCAAATTAGACCAAAATTATATGATGGTAAGCGGATACAATTCATACGATAGGTAGATAGTGATGCGCTTCTGACACTTGAAGATCAAATATCTAGATAACAAATAATATTTCTATGCATTCACTTTGATGACAGATTAAGTGACCAATGCGGGACCATTATTACGACAACGAGTAACAACGCGCATTTATGGAATATTTCCCACAAGTAACACCTGAATAATTATACTTAATAGACTTAATTACAGTAATTAAGTATTTATCTATAAAGGCATTCATAATTATATCACTAATTTATTATTTTGAACAAAAAATCAACAGCGTGCTATAAAATATAATTTTATTGATAATTTTATTTTATAAATTATTGTTAGTTTAATTTTTAAACAATTTAGATAATATACTGTTACAGCTTGATTTAAAAATATGACTATAAATTATATAAAATCTTTTTAATAAATATTACTTATTTGACGGGTAGATCGTGCTCAATTTGTACAAATTTGGTGAACAGCGAATTATTTATTCCAAAAACTTTTTACGAAAATTCTTAGTAAAATTATAATTCATCATTAAATTTTTTGAGTAAAATAATGTTGGAAATAGGTATTTCGCTCCGTATATGAGGATGCAGTAATGGCGATTGTCTCTTGAAAAAGCTCCTCATAGTGTAATTTAGGGGGTTTTCGGCCAGATAAATTTAGTTCTCGGCGACCCAACGCTTCATACATTTACTATGAAAAAGGCCGAAAACCAAAGCGGCCGGTGAACCAACTAAACTCTACCGAGCAATATATACTCAATTTCAAATACCATGACCCGATGCCACTTCAAAGTTGTATGTGACATCGGGCTATGGTATTTGAAATGGAGTATACCAATCCATCTGCATTTTCAACAATTTTTACATCCACACTCAGATATACTTTATATTGAAAACACGACCCATTTGGTCCAGCTATTATTAATCGATTTTACTTAAGCCACGATTTGTTACTTAATCGATAAAACAGGGACTCACTACAATAAGGTCAAGATTATGATTTGATTTAACTTATAAGACAACTGATAGGGACTAAGTTAACTAAGCTAACTTTGTCGCAGAGAAGTTGCGCTACTTCGTCCTAACAATTAACAAGCGTCAGTTTTGGTCCTAACGCTTGGACTGACGGCTGACAAATTCATTACTAATGCTTTTAAATAGGTTGCCTTAGGCAGCAGCCCGCGACTGGTAAATATGATCAACAAGAGACCAACAAAAACTATTTTTTTTCTTCCGATGGCGTTACATCTCCTCCACTATCTTTCTGCGGGCGCGATTGTCAACTTTCCTAGAATTGGTACAATTTTACGTCTTACTAACCTCTCACTTGCTTTGATTTTTGCGATAGACTCTATGTCTATGTAAAATAAGAGTGATGACATGTAACAAAACCTACATGAAGCAAGTGAGTGGATAAGGTCGTCCTCACTTTGTGTCTTTACATTAATTAATTCAGACATTCTTTTACAGTGCCTCGGCAAACCCATCTGTCTTAAAACCTTACATTACATGATAAGAGCTTCGAGTTCATTGCTGATCTTGTTTTTGGAAAGAAAGAAAGAATAAATATTTATTTGTGACATCATTTAACATACACATGCAAAAGGAAAAGAAACCAAGTTTGCCACAAAACGGTCCCCAATTCATGACCGTTTTGTAGACCGCATAAAGCTGGGACCTGTAATTACAGCCCAGCGCTGGTCTTCCATTGGGACCCTTTGTCTTCAATAACATAAGTAGCTCCTCGTGAAAACCCAGCTCATCGGAATCTAAAGTAATTTTTAAAGTCATGTCATATTTAGTAATTTGTGATCTAATCTATGCCGAGAGCGTGCCAAATTGGCATTTGAAATGCGACAAATTGACCTATATTCGGAATCGGGTAACTAACACAAAATCATATGAGCTGCGAGGAGTTGTCATGCAGCTCATGTGTTATGCTAGCCTCCCAGGAAATAACACAAATTTTAATATTTGTTCGTTTTGACAAAACCTTAAGAAATAACGTCTTTAACAAAACGGTTCGATTTAACAATAAGCATGGCTAAAATATTGTTTCGCCAATTTAATGCTATCATTTTGCACCCGTATTTCATGGTATTGATCTCGATTTACACATGTATTGAATACAATTTGACTTGTAAAAGTAGTTGCGTGGTCAAAAGTGTACGAATAGATGGGTGATATTAACTAAGTAATTAACTAATTGTGTAAACACTATTATTTAGTTGCATTATGATTTATGATTAAAAGTTAAACACTTCATAACCAATGAATAACTATGGCGGTAACCAAAGAAAATATGCTTCGGTTACCGCCATAGTTATTCATGTCATAAAACGATTTAAACGAATTATATCGCGTGTACTAATTATAGTATAGAACAGTTTAAAACCTCTTCTACACTTTTGCTTGAAAAATGTTCATGCAGTGTAACTTAACTCAAAGGCCATGTCGGCGCTGCTGATCGACACAACCGGGAACCAAAGAGCTGGCGCGTACTTCTTCATCGCTCGCTCTTGTAGTGCAGCAGGCACATGATAGGTGCGACAGTATGTCGCCGCAAGATAGATCTCCCGTCCTTCACTAGCTATATTAACAAAAGAGGGACGGATAGACTATCTCGCGGCGAGATACTGTCGCGCCAATCATGTGCTAAGCGTACAGAGAGGTAACGCTGCGGCTCCATTGAGGCGGAGAGGAGCGGAGATGTGCAAAATTGGCCAATGAGCTCCTCTTCGCCTCAATGGAGCCGCAGCCTTATGGGCTCCATGCTGCAAACGGACCTGCTGGAGGGTGTGTTCATTTTATAACAGGATTTTATCTTTGAGGTAGTTTATATTTTAATTTGTTCTTTTCTTTTATAATTATTGTTTATTTGTATGTAACTGTTAATGTCGTATGTATATATTAAATATGCTTATTTCTACTTAATCAAAACAACGAAATCCCTAAGTATACAAAGAAAAATAGAATAAAATAAACTAAAACTATATCTACAAATACTGCACTTAAACAAATATTTACAAATAAAAAACAGGCTCGAGCTCCGTGCCTGATGGTAGGGTGCCCAGAAGGCTGTCGGAATTACCTCGCTGAATAGCAATTGCTATTCGCTGGGCGAGGTAATAGCCAGCTCTCTGGTCACCCGTGGCGTCTCGAGCCGCTTCTTAAGCCCTTTAAGTATATAAAAATATAGGTACCTACCAACCTTATAAATACTTAACTTACTAAAACTATGTAAATACTTATACCGATACTCTAACCATTACCCTTTTAGTGAGTTAGGTACTTTGTTTAGGTATAATTTATTTACGGAATTATATTACAACGAAAGTAATAACGGGTTATATTTAATACTCAAATTCAATGTAAACATTTCCAGTAAGAGCAACAGCTAAATCCATATCATAAAATGAACAAACATATTTCAAATTCAAAGCCTAACGTCGTCGGCAAATATTAATTAATGTTCGTCCTAATACGTAGGTTGCCTTTTAAGTTGTGTCGTTTGAAATAAGTATAGACAATTTTATGGATTATTACCATTTATTGTTTTTCGGAGAATTCTCCGCGATGTTTAATACACTTTTGCATGCGTTCAAACCAGTTTTTAAAACATTTATTCCACTCCGAAGTGGGGGTAGTCAAAATGGCCGATTTGTAAGCGTGAACAGCTTCTTCAGGTGAGCTGAAGCGTTGACCACGAAGACTTTGCTTAATTTTGGGGAACGTAAAAAAATCGTTAGGGCTTAAGTCAGGGCTGTAAGGTGGGTGATCTAAAATTTCCACAATTTGGGCGCTCAAAAACATCTTTGTTTGGCGGGCGGTGTGCGAACTTGCATTGTCATGATGCAGTATCATACGACGCGTCGAGTTGTTTTTTCGAAATTCGGTTATGACTTGCGGCAAACAAACAGTGGTATACCAGTCAGCGGTAACCGTCTTGCGATCTTCTAGTACAATAGTGGCGACGTGACCACCCTTTGCCACAAACGATGCCACCATTTTTTTTAAGTGCTCCGCGAGCGTATGACTTTGGTCGGTTTTGGCTCATCCTGAAAGACCCAAACAGTTGACTGCTGTTTAGAATCTGAATTGTAAGCATATACCCAAGACTCGTCACCACTAACCATATCATAAACATGTTTTGACTCGCCTCGGCTGAATCGCTGTAGAGTTTTGCGACACCAACTAACACGGGCAGCTTTTTGGTCGTCGCTAAGCAAATGTGGTATCCAACGAGAGATCAACTTTCTTACGCCAAGTTCTTCGTGCAGGATTTTTTGGATAGTGGTCCCTGAAATGCCCACGGACGCCTCTATTTCACGGTAGGTCACATGACGATCTTCGAATACTAGCTGCCGCACGGCTTCGATATTCTCTTGCGTCATGGCGTTTTTGGACGACCTTTATGGGGCTTGTCACTGAGGCTAGACTGTCCACGTTGAAATTGTAAATACCAGCGTTCTACAGTCCTAAGACACGGTGCTGCATCACTAAACACAGAAGTGATCTCCTCAAAACACTGAAGTCGCGATAAAAGTTTAAAGTTGTAGAAAATAATCGCATGCAAATTTTCCTTAGTTATTTCCATTTTTACAACCGACTTGTCACCTTTAAATAGACGCTGTAATAAAACTATTCGACCAATTTGAAAACATTTTTTTGTTTTCGAGTTCTAAATTCAAAAGGATGAAAATGCCATATGTTTATTTTTTTTTAAATCGCGGGAGGTTGGCAAACGACACGACTTAAAAGGCAGCCCTCGTAGATTACGGGAGGTTTCACCGACAAGCTCAGCTTACTTATATTATATCATAGTTTTCTACGGCACTAGGTACATAGTGTAAAAAAGATCGCTGTCCCTATGTACAGTCAAGTGCAAAATTATGTAACGAAAGAATCCTGATTGAATTGAAAACTGCTAGAGTGGAGACCACGATTTGATAAATGCTCTGTAGACAGAGTTTGCCATTTCGTAATCAATTCCCGATTACAATATTACTTGATTTGACTTTGTAATGTACTCGTACTTATGGGTATCATATTACTTGTCATGTAATGTCGTAAAACGGAATATTACCATGACGTATGAAGGAGTCAGTAATAATCTATAGTGATATTACTATTACTAATACTTTGGAATCAACATGTCGATTCAATATTACTGGAATTGTTGATCATACTTCTAGATTACTTTTTAATTACCTACTTATAATGTTAGGACATGCGAATTTTGAATATTATTGTCTCAAATATATAATTAAATACGGCTTCAAAGGTTTCTACTGATTTGCATACATGGAATCTGAATGTAGGGTCCATTAGATCCAAGGGCCAAGATGGCGGCACATTTTTTTGCAATTTTTGTCATTATACTCGATTTCGACCAATTATTCACATACGTGGAATCCCAATTTAGGTTAAATTTTAAGATTCAAGACGGCGGCACAATCTTTTTCTTTTTTTGTCATTGTACTCGTTCTCGACTAATAGGTACATATAATAATATACGTGGAACCCGAATTTAGGGTCCAGTTTTAGATTCAAGATGGCGGCACAATTTTTTTCTTTTTTTTTGTCATTGTACTCGTTTTCGACTAATACACATACGTGGAACCCAAATTTAGGGTCCATTTGAAGATCCATGATGGCGACACAATTTTTTGCAATTTTCGTCATTATACTCGTTTTTGATTAATTCACGCTCGTGGAATCCGAATATCCCATTTCCACTAGGTAGGTACACATACGTAAGAAATCTAGGATCTTAAATTGACCCTAAATTCGGGTACTTATGTAAATTAGTCTAAAACGACTACAATGACAAAAATTACAAAAAAAAGAAAAACACTGTACGCCATCTTCGATCTTAAAATGGACCCGAAAATTCGTATTCCACTTATGCGAATTAGTCGGAAACGAGTACAATGATGAAAATTGCTAAAAAAACGTTGCCGCCATCCTGGATCTTAAAAATAATACATTTTCAGAATACGTTTTTAACTATCATGTCATGTAAGTGCTAGGATGTCAGATGTCAACTATAATGACATAAATCTAAAACAATTTTCTTCGAGTAACAGTAACAAAATTACAACAACGGTGATTCAACATTTCAGTAACGGATTACAATACCGATCCCAAAGGAATGGATTACAGGCGTAACCGTAGTACAGCATTACAGTAATTTTGATTATACTAGTAATTGATTACTGAGGAATCGTCATTACTGGAATGTAACCCTGTAATTAATTCCAAGAGGAATTGATTACGCCCAACTCTGACTGTAGGCACTACGTCCACTTACAAGAGGGACAGACGACCTCATGAAGATCGCCGGGAGATGCTGGAGGTAGGTCGCTTCCAACCTGGTGTATGTGGAGGTCCAAAGGAGAGGCCTATGTTCAGCAGTCGAAGTCTTATGGCTAAAATGATGACGATGATGATGGTCCTGGAATTGTCCATCACGGGTGCTGTCATCCCTAAATCCTAAGTCTTATCCTTACGTACCTACAATACTATATTTCTTAAATTGGATTGCTTATCATATCTTATTAATCCATTACGAAATACTTAATTAGATTTGTTGATACTCAAACATTAACAAAATTCACTAAATATCATTAGAAATAATTTAGAATGACACTTCGATAATTTATACTGACCACCGTCGGATTACTCGTACATGAAAGTGTGGACGACTCACACTGTTTAATAAATCTACCCACAGCATAAATATTTCAACGAGTAATTTTTATTTTTTTTTCTAATGATGTAATTGTAAAAACTCAAATCATATTTTTTTTACTAAATATTTTGATTAGTCGTATTTTTCTTTGGTATATGGCATTCAATGCATTTCATACATGAAACGTATGAAATGCATCGAAAAGAATACGAGTAAGTATATTTATGTGTAGACAAAGTGAGAGTCTAAAGTCTCTGCCTTCATCAACAAAGTGTCGAAAATATGTGGAAATTTACATATGTTGTCTACTTATGTAGGTACATTTTCGATAATATATTTGGCAAATCACTGCCTTGAAGTCACAATACTGTTTTTGACCATCTGTGATACAATTTTTTAAAGGTGGCGACAACTCACATTGACCCAGATGCGAAGGCCGAACAAATGGCAGGACCTTTGCGATGGGAAGCAGAGCACTTGTCCACGCGACGGTTAATTATGCAACTTTAAATACTATGTCGTTGTACTGTAACATTTTGCGTAGTTGTTGTAATTGGTTTTCAAGTTCTAAAGACAGAGACGTTTTGTGCAGTGACACCAAAGTGAGACTAGCATAGGTCAATATTTAGCAATTTCGTTTCAGTGTGAATTACACACTTATTGTACATACATATGACTTCCCACTGCTTCACTTTATTTAGGCTAAATTGCACATTTAAAATGGAATTGACTATAATGTAAGTCAACAACTAAATGTTTCTTCCTACTATTTGTAGTATATATAAAAATAAGGCGGCATTTTGTAATTTTTGGAGTTACAATACCTACCTACAAACATTATACGTAACATCTAATACCTATGTATCGTTATAAAGAAAAACTGAATAATTTTAACGATTACAGATAATTTTCATTACGTAAGTTCCATCATTTCTTTTCAATAATTTTGATTAAAATGCACATTAAATTTAACTTATGTCTAACAAATGCTAAGTTTGAAGTGAAAAAGTAAATTGTAGAACTTGATTACAGATGGATTATTGTATGATGTCGCTCTCAATTTAGTAAAGTAGTGTAAATTATAGATTTTAATATTGTAAATTATAATGCGGATACTTTAGGCAGTTATCGGCCCTGAATCTGAACTGTAGACAAGGCCACACAGCTGCCGTGGTCTTGAACTCACTACAATTATATTGAAGGCAATAACTGTAGCCGTACCATGAGTTAGCAAGTAGCGTTTACTCTATAGTCAGCCTCCGTAGCCTAGTTGGTAGTGTCCCTGCCTACCTCCGCGGCCACGACATCGGTCTAAGGCGACCGGCTTAGCGCAAAACGTATGGTGCTCCCTCTCGTACTCATATCGGCATCCCGCTCCAACTCATGGATTCGCTCGCCGCTGGTCGCCTTAGACCAATGTCGTGGCCGGGCCGTACGAAGCTGGAGGTTCCGGGTTCGAATCCCGGCGAGGGCATTCTTTGTGTATTTATTTATCACAAATATTTGTTTCTTTGCTCGTGGCTGTCTATGTATTCAAGTATCTTTATCTATATGTTTCTATCTAATATATATCGTCGCTTGGTACCCATATCACAAGCCTTAATTGAGCTTACCGTGTGTAGTCACTCAGTCAATTTGTGTAAAATGTCCCAAGATATTTATTTATTATTTATTTATTTATACGTAAAGCAGTCTGTCACGCCCGCACAGTATTGTATCGAGCGCGATGGCCTTCGAGTAAACGCTACTTGCCAACTCGTGGCAATCACACTGAACGTCTAAATCTATATACTTATCTGCAATCTTGCAATCTGTACCTATTTGCAACAAACTATCTTGTCATCTTGTCAAATTTTGATAGATTGGAGAACTCATAGACATAGTGTACACTGAAATGCAAAAATACGTATAGAAAGGATCTGCCCTAAAATATGTAATATGTCGCAGTGTACCTGTTTACATATAATATATCTACTCACATAATTATTTATGCTCGTATTTACTGGTTGCAGACGTTGAGGTTTGGCCGAGGGTATACTTCTCATGTCAATTTTCTAGATGAGTTAAAATATAACGTATTGAGCAATCTTATCGTCAAATAAATTATGTGGGAAGCCTAGTTTCGCACAATTTATTAATACTTTGCCATTTATTTTGGAAATTCTTCCTATGCAAATCCGTTATTGTACACAAGGCAATAAAAACAAAAATCAGAATAAAGACAGGACAAAGGCGAACTTATCCCTATGTGAATCTTTTCCGGTTAACCTTTCAGAAAATGAGACGAATACAAGAGATAGGATACCTACTTATAAGAACACTTCTGAATTATGATAATATTAACGAAATAACTTTTTAAGAAGATATTATTATCAGCCTCCGTAGCCTAGTTGATAGTGAACATGCCTACGAAGCTGGAGGTTCCGGGATCGAGTCCCGGCGAGGGCATTATTTGTGTATTTATTTATCACAAATATTTGTTCCTTGGTCATGGCCGTGTATCTATATGTATGTATCTGTCTATTATAACTAATCTTCGCTTGGAATTGGAAACCACATCACAAGCCTTAATTGAGCTTACCGTGGGACTAGGTCGATTTGAGTAAGATGTCCCAAAATGTATTTATTATTATTTACGGTAACCTTTTAAAATTATATCCTAGTAATAACCTAAATACATGATAGAGGTCTAAGCGTATTAGCAAAAACCTGTCATAATATTTTATGGAACAATTTTACCGTCGTGTTTTTCATTAATCATATTTACCCGCGAGCGCGGTGTTACAGTAAATTAAGATCAGAGAGATTAGGTCCAACATAGGTACACTAAAATACAAGCTAGGCTTAAAATTAATAAGTAAGTAGGTACTCGTAAGTCACCTAATAATATACATATAACATTGTAGGAGCAATTACACTTGCGGTCAATGAATACGGGTCAGGTGGATTTTTTCATAGAAAATACTGAAAACATGCTGATTACAAATATTTAAAATAAATATTTATAATACAAGTGGAACCGTTTTTAACATCAGATTGTATTGGAATTTCCCTGAAGTTTTCACCCGATCCGAAATACACGGAACTTTATCGTCAGATGAGTCCGTAGATATAAAAATAGCAACTCGTGATTAAAAAACTCGATTTACCTTACATTTTAGGTGGTTTTCATAAACGGTCTACATTTTTGTCTATACAAACCTACCTACCCACAATTTTGAATTTTTTTTTGGGTTTATTTAAAAATTTAGGGGAATTCCAATACAACCTGATTTAAAAATAGATTTTACCTGCACTACAAATATTTGAAATCTCCATGTTTGCATTATTTTCTATGAAAAAAAACATCCTGACACGTTTTCATTGCCGGTGTGTGTATATACCCGATAACGTCAAAGAAAAACGCTTTAGATAGTCAGCTACGTCCAGAGCTGCGAGGAAAACCACCCGGCAAGGCTAGCCTTGAACCTGTCTGTAACTCAGCAGAGCAACCATGGAAGACACAGATCAGTATAGATAGCTAACGGTGGCATGGAACATGTCGCAGCGTTATGGCCGATAGGCCTTTATAGTGTGACAGATGCGCGCCCTATGAGCCAGTCGCAACTTACCCGCGACTGCAGGATGAGCTCGGACATATCCGCAAAATGCCGAATTGTGCCGTTATTTCTTGTAAAAATAGGAGTGCAAATAAACATTTCAAGGACTATTGAGACACGTACCACATGAAAGTATTGATTTTTTTAGTGATTAGTTGACATAACCACGTATTTTTACAAATAATATATAACAACAAACCGCTGACATAAATGTCATAATGATTTTACTTGGGCGTACCAATTGGTTGAACTATTCAGTGACAAATTGTATGTGCGTTTTACATTGACGGCTTAGAATAGCAAGCAAGTTGCAATTTGGTAAGTGACCGTGCAATGTATCCAATTGCTAGCGATATTCACAACCGTCCTGTCATTTCTTGGTACGGCCGCTGCAAGCAGGCCGCGAACTAGAGGTACGACTGACCGTGCCGATGACAAATAAGGTCGATAAAGTTGATGTATTTGATTATATTCAATTTTTCTTTCATATTTTGACCTTTGTATCAATATCTTATCTTCATAAAGGTAAAACAATATATATAGATTATATCGCGTATTATATTATTTTGAGCCTTTTACAATAACCGTTGTCAAAGGTTGAAATTGTTTTATTTAAATATGTGACCATCGCGGAAACGGCTGATAACATTATATTTATTAAGGGTACAACCATCTAAATAATTATTTGTTCATGTGATTCCCAGCCACAATTAAGATAATGTCGTTAATAAATTGCTTTGTTCATATTCAAATATATGTTTATAATTGACATTCTGTAGTGTAGAAAGTAAGAAAAAAGTTTTCTAATTTATTATTAAACGACATAAAATGAAAACAAACAATATAAGGACTTAACTACCTATAAATAAAAAAATTGGCCTAAATCGCCGTCAGTGGGCAAGGTACCCAGAAGGCTGGCCGCATTCCCCCGTTGTATAGCTATACTTAAATGCTGTGCAAGGTACTGGCCAGCCCTCTGGTCACCTGAGGTCTCTCTTAGGCGAGCCGCTAGATCTTTAAAAAGTCCATGTGCACTTAGCCCCCATGGCCCCAAGGTCTCCACACCAAACGCCGCAAATATGTAGCTGGTTCCTAAAGCAACATATTTGCGGCGCTTGAGACTTTCGGCTAATGATGCCGCGGCGCCAGCAGCAACGCCGGTGACCGAAACATGGGACGGCGCCAGAGTGTCAACGCAGGTGGCGTCCCAAACTAGCGGCCGACCCATGCTCCAGGGCACCAGCGTCATTCCGTCAGGCCTCTTGCCGTCGTCCCTGGCCAGACCGTTGGGCTCTAGGACGGCCGGTATTTTCGCGCTAACAAGGGTGCGACGGATAACATAATGTTTATAAAGATTAGATACATCGTACAATGCGATATTTTAATCTGTATTTATTTCTTATTAAATGATAGATCGATTTTAATGTTTTTCTTAATATTCCGGCCTTATCAAATATCTATGGATAATAATTTATCGACGTAGCCTCCTCTCTAGTGCCGCATCATATGGTAGCGCTTTAGCCAATCACAGCGTGGCAAAGGCCCGACCTCGGAGACACCGAGACTCATTACAATTTCACTTCGTTACAAATCTCTCTCTTTCATATATCTATGATGGAAGACCACCCACCATATGACTGACGACAGTTCAAAAATACCTACTACAGACAAGCTGAAATTGACTCAGACGCCGCACAAAACCATGCTCAGTGGAGGACCCTCCACTGAGCACGGTTGAACCCAAAGAAATGGGACTAACGGTCTAGGAAGAAGAAGAACTTTAAAAGGAATTCCTGGCATTATATGAGCTTTAAGCTGATAAATAGTAGATTTTTAACCAACGGCACCCGAGATATTTCTGGTTTAAATAACCCTTCCTAGGGTTGAAAGTAATTTTTATTCTATCCCTACGGAAGAGAAACTTTCGACCTCGACTTGCTTAACTACGTACGAAAATTGAACTTTCCGATCAGGATAGGTGAGAAATAGTACATTTCCTAACTAGTGCGGGAAAACTTTATTTCGGCGAGGGTGAAAGTTGGAGCCCGAGTAAAACGAGGGCGACAATCACCCGAGTTAAAAAAAAGTTTTTGCACGTGTAAGCGACGATTTTTTTCATAACAAGTGCGTCAAAAAGAGAAGTTACCGCGCGTGAAGCGTGCGCAAAGTTCGTTTATGCGCACTAGTTAGGAAAAAGTATTTTTATTACATCTCGTTACAGTTTCATGATAGATCCTACGTATATCCCGCGATCACTTATGTGTTTGCTTAGGAACTGAGAAATGTGCAGTATTGTACGCCTGTTTGGCAATATAGCAGCCTATCTGCCTCCCTATTATCTGTTTAATGCTGCGTTTGACCATTTTCTCAGTTTAAAAAAAAGTTATGTTGGATTCTAAATCGGCAGCAAATTGAACTCTGCCAAACCTCCAGTCCAGTTTTTGAACAGACACTATTTAAATACTTCGTGGTTTTGCCTCGTAACTCATTTACCATCCTGACACACGTCACCACCTCACTTTATTTCAGCTACATCCTCAAAAGTCACGTGTTGGAAATAAAAAAGAAGCTTAGAAAAAACGTTTCAACATTCCAAATAAACTGGACAAAAGACTCACTTAGAGTTTTAAGGCGGTCGTAGACTATGAAGTAGGACATATTCCACATGCGACTCTGACATATTAAAGTTGAATTGAAAACAACATCGTCCAAGCATAACCCGCTCCAAAAATCATCGACTTAAAAACGTAAGCAACACAATTTTAGAATGTTTATGAACTAATAATCTTTAATTCGATTCTAATAATTAGCTTACTTGTGCCCACACGGTTGTCTGACACTTTGTTTTAATCTTATGACCATAAAGTT
>JALPQI010007946.1:0-44898 GCA_025490895.1 Thaumatotibia leucotreta | reverse complement strand
ACACGGTCCAGAATCGAAATCTTTGATAGAGTTAACTGGTTTGGCGTGTGTACCTACTAAAACTAAAAAAGGAAAAAGACTATATTTATTAATATTTATTTATTCGTGGTTAGCTTGGTCTTCCACATTCCAGCGTTTCACCGCTGCCGCTGGAGTCAGCATATAAGTATATGACCGCAGCCGATCTGATGATAACGAGTACTTTTGCGCACTGAGGTTGCAACGCAACAACTACTCATCATTGCTATCTCAAAGGGAAAAGGATTCTTGCTATATCAAAGGGTTCCAGGATGGCTGGCACATACGCGGGTTAGGTCCTCTGGCATGGCATCTTCCACTTTCTTCTATGCTGGTATACCAAGGCATCCATTCAGGTGTCTTAATATCAAAGGGTCCATGGTATCTAAGGCTGTGGAACACGGCACCTCATTAGTTTGATTTGAGCGATTAAGTATGAAACACCATTATATAAGTGATATTATAATATTGCGGCAGCAAAATATTTGGCCAGCGTTGGGATCACGCAAAATAGGCACGTTAGATGTCGAGTTGCGGAAAATGGCGAGAATACAATATCAAACAACCGGCCAAGACCATGTCGGGCCATGCTCAGTATAGGGTTCCGTAGTTATTCGAAAACGGCTGGGCCGATTACGTTCGAAATGGTTTTATTTTTAAACCCACAGCCCACCAAAGTTTTTATTCTACCACTTTGTTAGCATAATTAATATGTATACCTGTACCAAATTCTAGTACTAACGGCCACTGAGCTATGCTGCGGACAGACAGACGGACATGGCTAAATTATAAGGGTTTTTTGTTTACTACGAAATCCTAAAAATAGCGCATGAGGAAAAAAACCGGCCAAGTGCATGTATATCCATGCTCAGTATAGCGTTCCGTAGTTGGTCGAAACTGGCTAGACCAATTATGTTCAGGATAGTAAGTATCATCATCATCATCATCATCATCATATCAGCCGAAAGACGTCCACTGCTGAACATAGGCCTCCCCCAAAGATTGCCACAATGACCGGTTCTGCGCCACCCGCATCCAGCGGACTCCTGCGACCTTCACCAGGTCATCGGTCCACCTTGTGGGGGGCCTACCCACGCTACGCCTTCCGGTACGTGGCCGCCACTCAAGTAAGTATTATCTCGTCCTATTAATGCAAATACCGACTAAGTGACTTTTTCACGAAATCGTGTTTTTTACGCCTTTGGAATAAGAATTTCAAGGACTACAATTTAGTAAAACCCATGTTTTGATACGGCTCTCCGTTCCAAAGATAGCTTTTAGATAAAGTTACTTAAACGTCATTTTACTGAAATATTCACTGCCAAAATCTGATATACATAACTTAATACAAAACTTTATGCTTTCTCCGCCAAGTAAAAACTGTTAATGGTACATAGTGTTTATTTGCATTTATACATTCCCATTTTAAGTTTTATCAAAAAATATTATATATACTTATTTGGTTTTAGCATGAAAATGATTCTATTCAATTATTTATTTTACGACAGGTTGAACACATTACATGCCTTTAGCATGTTTTTCCAGTAGATAATTGTCTAATAAAACACACGAGTAACGGTTGACGACTAACGAATTTTATTCATCATCCATAGACGTTCATAGACAACATTATCTTCAATTACACTAGATGGCGCTAGTAACCGTATTCTAAACTATTATTTTGATATCAATTAACAACACCTCCACTATATCAAAATAATAAATAAACTAATAATACAAAGGTACTTTAAACTGGTGAAACTTTAACACAGACAAGAAATGAGAATATAACTTGTACATGTCATATTAATTGAAATTGTTTTCCACAAATGTATTAAAAACAATTAAAGTAATTTCTGAACCATACCAAGTGTTTTCATAAACCTATAATGTTTCACCTCAGGCAAACCTTTGGTTAACAGGTCAGCGGGCATATTAGCAGTTGGCAAATAACTAGTTTCTACAATATTATTATTAATCACTTCCTTAATAAAATTGTATCTTACATCAATGTGCTTTGATCGCTTATGCGATTGATGATTATTTGCCAGCTTCAATGCACTCTGACTGTCATTGAAAATAACAATTTTATTACTAAAACCCATCAGTTCTACTTCTAGGTTTTGTAAGTAAATGGCTTCCCGGCAAGCTTCCGATAAAGCCATGTACTCACTTTCACAAGAGCTTAAAGCTACAGTTCTTTGTTTTTTGCTCTCCCAGGAAACAGCAGAACCAGATTTCATAAAGCAAAAACCTGTGTAGGACCGTCTGTCAAGCATGTCACTTGCCCAATCAGCGTCAACATAACCAACTAGTTCTGATTTTCCTTTACAGTATTTCAAGCAATAGTGTTTTGTTTTCAATAAATATTTTAACACTCTCTTTGCATAGTTCCAATGAACATGAGAATAAGAATTATTAAATTGGCTCAAGTAACTTGTGGCATATGAAATATCTGGTCGTGTTAACACTGACAAATACATCAAACTACCTATGAGTTTTTGATATGGAATTTTCTCTTCACAAACATTACTTTTCTGTAGATTCAATTTGCATTCTATGGGAGTTTCAACAGTATTACAATCTTCCATATCAAATTTTTTGATCAACTGTTCTATATAATTTTCTTGATCTAGAGTAATGATATTTCCATTTTTTTTAATTCTCATGCCTAGATATTGTTTCACATGACCCAAGTTTTTGATTCTAAACCTTCTACTTAATTCCTGAATTAGTTTATCTTTTTCAGTGCCATGATTTGAGAAAACCAAAAAATCATCAACATAGACTCCAACTATAGTTTTCTTATTATTGTTGTGATTTTTAATAAATACACAAGGCTCAAGCTTACTCTTGGTAAATCCTAAACTACACAAAGTTTCATCTACTTTTTGATACCAAGCAAGCGATGACTGTTTCAAGCCATAAACAGCCTTTTTTAACTTCAACACTTTGTTTGAATCGGTGACAGGAAAACCTTCTGGTAAATGCATAAAAATATTTTGTTTTAGGTGACCGTTAAGAAAAGCTGTTGTGACATCTAAATGAGTGATCTCCATATCTAACTGTACACTCAATGCAAATAGTAAGCGCACACAAAAGGTTTTTCACAAAAGGTTGGTGTGGTAGTCCACACCAACCTTTTGTGAAAAACCTTTAGCTACTAGTCGTGCACGATATCTCACTTTGTTATCACAATCACGTTTTTTTTTCAATACCCACTTACACTGCACTACACTTGAGGTATCTGGAGCATCAACGATTTCCCATACCTCGTTATCTGCAAATGACTGCAGTTCTTCTGCCATCGCCTGCAACCATTGTTGTTTCTCAGGTCCACTGATAGCTTCACTGTATGTCATCTCGTCTTCTCCCACATAAGTGCTGGTACATGCATTTGCAAAGCCATAACGCTCAGGTTTCTTTCTCTGTCGCTTTTGTCTCTCATTTTCAACATCAGTCGCTGTACTGGTAGCCTCAGTTCTTGATGAAGTCTCTTTCGAAGGTTCTCGCAATATTTCAGGTTTTAACTGTAAAGTATCTGTAGCATCTGTACCTTGAGTATCGCTCCATTCCTGCTGCTCTCCATCCTGTTGTACATTCTTTTCATCAACATCAAAGTACTCGGAGTCAGACATACTGGAGTTATGAAGCGACTCTAATTTAACCACAGATTCCTCTACAGACTCCCCAACTGAATCTGTGTTTTCTATACACACTGTCACTGAGTCACTCTTCTTTTTTAATTCATGTATGACCACATCACGACTTGTTGTGATAAAGTTTTTGATGGGATCATAAATTCGATATCCCTTTATATTTTCAGGAAATCCTACAAGTATGTGTTTCTTGGACTTTTTGTCCCATTTCGTCCTCTTTTCTTTTGGGATGTGTACCATAACAGGACTACCAAAGATACGCAAATGTTCTAAATTCGGTTTCTTTCCTGTCCACATCTCATATGGGGTTTTTTCTATTCCAGAAAATACTGACCGATTTTTTAAGTATACAGCAGTATTAGCAGCTTCTGCCCAAAACTTCTTATCTAAGCCTGCTTCGAACAGTAGGCATCTCGCACGTTCCACTACTGTACGGTTAGATCGTTCACTTAACCCATTTTGTTCACTTGTATAGGGGTTGGTTTTCTGGTGCACAATACCTTCACTCTTCAGGAAATCTTCAAATTCTTTACTACAGTACTCACGTCCCTGGTCTGTTCTTAAAGATTTAATTTTCCTGTTCTGAATGTTTTCAACTAATGACTTGAACTCCTTGAAGTGACTTAATGCTTCACTCTTTGCCCTCAGGAAATAAATGAAAGTCATTCTAGTAAAGTCATCAATGAAAAGAATGAAATATCTTGCACCACCAATTGAATTTTTCTCCATAGGGCCACAGATGTCACTATGGATGATTTGCAGGATTTCTGTAGCTCTGGTGCCCGAAGAGAAGGGTAGCCTTGACTGTTTTCCTTCGCAGCACACTTCACAGTTCGATTTACTCCCTGTAAAAGATCCATGATAATTTATACCGTCAACCAATCCACTCTTCATCTTGTTCAAATCATTGCTATTTATGTGTCCTAACCTTCTGTGCCATGTCTCGCCATCAACTATTGGTGAAGTAAGCATGCAGCTCTGTGCTGTTTCCAATCTTAATTTGTAAACACCATTTACAAGATCTGCTTCTGCCACTAAATGACCAAGTTTATTCAGAATAAGGCACCTGTCAGTTTCAAAAATAACCCTGTTTCCGTTTTTTATTAGCTCACTAACAGATAACAGATTAGTTGTGAGGTTAGGTACACATAACACATTTTTCACATTCACTTTGTAGCTATGACTTGTTGTTATTTCCATATTGCCGGAACACAAATCAGGTACTTTCATTTTGTTGGCTACAATTACGTCGGGAACACTCGGCGAATATTGTTTGTTTTGCAACCAATCTTCGTTCGTTGTGAAGTGCTGACTAGCACCCGAATCGACATAAAACTCGTTTTTATTGCAATCTCCACTGAGAAAAACAACGCTAAACGCGTTAGTCTGTTTTTTCTTCTCTGGTTTTTCATTTAAAAGTGGACATTGGCTTCGATAATGACCAATTTCTTTGCACTTGTAACAGGTTATAATTTTCGTGTTGACATTTGAGTTTGACGTATAAGAGGCTTGTTGTCTATGCTTGCTGCCGGCGCCGCCGCCATTTACTTGACACTTACTTTTATTTTTTAAGTAACTTTTCGCAACCAATGCCGAACTGCATTCCGATTCACTTACTTGAGCTGATTCCATATCCAGTAATTTAGTTTTAATTGAATCAGCCGTTATACTGATTCCAGAGTGCTCGATAGCCATAATCATCGGCATGAATCGTTCTGGTAAACCGGCAAGCATCAACGAACCCACCCATTCATCGTTAATTTCGAAACCTGTACCGCTTAATCTTTGCGAGGTTTCCACTATGTGCGTCACATAATTTGTCATATTTTCACTGCTTTCTAATCTGATAGATATTAAATGACGAAGCAAAGTAATTCTCCGCGAAAATCCCGAATCGTCGAACAAAGTCTTCAACGTTGTCCACAATTGCTTCGTGGTCTTTGCGTTCTTTATGTGCACAAATAACGATGAATCTATCGTCAAAATAAGTTTTGCTCGTGCTTTTGCATCTGCTAGATCTGCGCCTGCTGTCGCGTTTGTAGGTTCTTGCTTCAGATACATGTTCGCACCCTCAAGTATCAGCAGATTTTCTACCGCGAACGCCCAGTCATCATAATTTTCACGACCTTTGAGCTTCGGCACGTTAGTCAGAAAATTTGAAGTCATTTTCAAGCACACAAACTAATGTAACTCGCAAAAAACTTATACTTTCACTTTTAAATACGGGATAAGCCCATAACCTCTAATAAAACATTCGAGTAACGGTTGACGACTAACGAATTTTATTCATCATCCATAGACGTTCATAGACAACATTATCTTCAATTACACTAGATGGCGCTAGTAACCGTATTCTAAACTATTATTTTGATATCAATTAACAACAAATTGTTTCCAAACAACGCCAATACCATACTGCCAAAATAATTAAAAGCGACTTAGTTGCTTTTGCTTGTAGTTCTATTTCAATATTGACGTAAATCTCTACAGGAGAAACCAATTATGTGCGCGTACGAGCTTCACGCCGTAGTAACTTCACTCAGTTGCGACTCACGCGCCGATGTCACAGGTTGTTGTTTCTCGTAATGTTTGTTAAAAAAATCGTGTAAAAGACTATTTTAGCGCTAGTGTATAATAACCAGGGCCCGTAACTTTCATGCCGATGACATCAATTTGACGTCACGCTCCATTTAGGGTGATCCAAAATAGTTTTATTGTTAAATATTAATCATTAGTCGTCCATCATTTTAATCATATACAAATAACTTCAAAAGTAGTCTGTTTACACGTGAAATAAATAATACCTACTTTAAAGAGGAATTCCGTTTACTACGTAATTATGGAAATGTGTTAACAATGTCATTAAATAAAATGTATATATGGAAACAAATCAAATAGATTTACTTATGGTTCACGTATCAAGTAGGTATTATTTATTTTACGTGTAAATATACTACTTTTGAAGCTATTTGTACATGATTAAAATGATTGATGACTAATGATTAATAATTATCAATAAAACTATTTCGGATCACCCTAAATGGAACGTGACGTCAAATTGATGTCATCGGCATGAAAATTACGGGCCCTGATAATAACAATGAGTGCAAGGAGTAGAAAAGTCGTTAGACTCGCCACGGGGAACAAGGAAACTGCCTTTGGTCCGTTTTCGTAATTATGGTTTCGTAGTTAGCTACGTAAAAGGAATTATTTTTCGCCGTTTCGTAATTGATTACCAAAGCGGAATTTATTTTCCGTTTTTGTAATTGCTTACTAATTCTTCTTTCGTAGTTAATTACCAAAACATATTTGCTTTTTTTATTTCATAATTGATTACGAAAAAAGAATTTACTGCACTAGTTAATTTTCATAAACTGCCTGATACTGTTTTGAGATCTTCGTTCGTTTAGCCATTTTCCATAATATTTTTTAGTCGATAGATTTGCACTGCTACTGGACATAGGCCGCCCTCAGAGCATGCCTTAAAGATCGATCGTGAGTAGTCGGCATCCAATAGATCCCCGCTGAGGATTTTAAGCAGAATAATATGGATTGCTTGTATAAACTGTGGCCATAAAATAAGTGTTTTTTGGCCACCTTGTATATTGTTAATCTTTTGCTGGATGCTATGTCATAATTTGTCATGTTTTTTTTCATAAGACAACTTTTATTTTATTGGGTAGGTACATATTAGGACTTTCAATACCGGGATCGCGGTATTAGTAATCTAAAAATACCGGTATTGAAAGTCCTAGTACATAATTATGTACCAACAAAAGAAAAAGACATCACTACGTTTTAATTATTTGGTACAAACTATATTTAATTCATTGTATTCCATTTTGTGGAAATACAAAAAGCTATGAAAGTTCCGATTTCAATTATTTCATTTAGAATTTATTTAAAGTAAAGTAAAGTAAAGTAAAAATTTATTTGTGAAACACAGGTGGTACAAATGATGGTCTTATTTTTAAAATACAGATCTCTGTGCTTTGCCTAATGGCGTACAAATTATAAGAATATAGGTAGGTACATATCTAATAATACACTTAATTCTATGTAGGTAACCTAGGTATTCAACTATTTATATTAGTTTAATAAAAAGTGTAATTAATACATTCTAGTACCTACTTATGACAGTCAAGTGATTTAATTAAATGCATATACATATGATTATGATATATTTGACAAACTGTTTGAGCTCATAAATATAATTTGGGACCTTGAGACAATACCACAAGACTGGAAGGATGCGTCCATTACAAAACTATATAAAGGCAAGGGAAGTCTGTCAGACTGTGGCTCGTTTAGAGGTATAGCCCTACTCTCAGTAGCTGGCAAAATTCTAGCCCACATTATTAATAAGCGCCTTAATACACTAGCCGAGACTTTCCTTCCCGAATCTCAATGTGGGTTTCGTCCAAATAGAGGCACTGTAGACGCCATCTTTGTTGTGAAACAAATCAAAGTCAAAGTCAAAGTCAAAGTGATTTATTTGTTCAACACAGGTTAAAGGTACATAGGTACAGGTCTTACAATATTAATGATAAAGCATCACCGTGTTGGGCCACAAGGCATACAAAATTGTGGGCTTGGTTTTAATGGACTGTAACTACATGCTATGTACAGTTGCCATTATTGTAGTCTAACAAAAAATCCTTAACAGTGTAGTAAGTTTTATCCACTAAAAAATTAAATAATTTATTTTTGAAACTAAGCATATTTTCTATGTTTTTTATGTCGTTTGGGACTTTATTATATATTTTTGGGGCCATGCCAAGTATGCTTTTCCGTAACAACGCTTTCTTTGAGGATGTTGAGGCAATTTTATTTCTAAGCCGAGCACTTTTAAACTTGTTAAATAAATGTAGGTTAGATCTAACAAACACAACTAATTCGTAGATATACAAACAAGGTAAAGTCAATATGCGTAATTTCTTAAAATATGGTATACATGAAGCTGGGGGCTGGATTCCACATAAACATCTAATGCATCTTTTTTGCGCTTTAAATGCTATTTCTCTATCGACTGAGTTTGCCCAGAATATAATTCCATATCTTAATGTCGATGTTACATAGGCGTGATAGGCCGTTAAAACAACAGATTCATTAACAATCTTCCTTAAATGATGTAGAGCATAAGAGAATTGATTAAGTTTCTTACATACAATGTCAATTTGATTGTTCCATGTCAACTTACTATCTACGGTTATTCCTAAAAACTTTGTCACGTGTGTTTCCTCAATACTATGTCCTTTATATGATATATTTAAATTACGTAAATTATTTCCTCTTTGCCTAAATGTCATGACTTTAGTTTTCTCCAGATTAATATTTAAATTGTTATTGGCTAACCAGTTAATAATTATTTCTAATGTACTACAAATATCAGTTTCATATGTATCTGGATCTTTACAATTAAACATTATGGTGCTGTCATCAGCAAAAAGAACCATAGGATAATCAACAACTTGGGGCAAATCATTTATATAAATAATAAAGGGCCCAAAACGCTTCCCTGGGGCACCCCGTAGTCAATATGTCTAAGTTCCGATGAAAAAGTAATTTCTGTTTTCGTTCTAGTGCATAGTCTATTTATTTGCGTAAACTGTCGTCTATTTTCTAAGTATGACTTAATTAAATTATGTACATTGCCTCTGACTCCGTATCTATATAGTTTATCCAGTAATATTCTATGATCTACAAAGTCGAAGGCTTTAGACATGTCCATGTATAGTGCTGCCACCGGAACCCTTTTATCCATATTTGTTATTATTACTCGCAATAGGTCAAAAATAGCCATATTTATGGACTTGCCTTTCCTAAACCCCATTTGTTCTTTAGTGAATAGATTTTTATTTTCAAAGTATCCACAAACAGATTTATGTATAACTTTTTCTATAATTTTTGAAAAAATAGGAAGCAGTGCCACAGGCCTATAACTGGCCATGTTTTCTTTATTACCCTTTTTAAAAAGAGGTTTTACAATGGCAATTTTTAGTCTTTCTGGAAATTTACCTTTCTCTATGCATAAATTTGCTATGTGGCTAATCAGAGGTGAAATAACACTAGATACACATTTGACGACTTTCGTACTAATATCGTCATAGCCTGTACTACGGCTGTTTTTTAAGGATGTAATTATATTGTTTATTTCATTTGAATTAGTGGGATTCATAAATATAGATTTAGGTAGATTACACGTTATTGGATATATTTTTTCCAAATTAGGTTTTTTGATGCTCGGGACTCGGTTAAGGCGGTTCGATTGCTCATGTGTTAGGTCAATATAGTACTTATTAAATGATTGCGCAATTTTTTGAGGACATGTTATAAGTTCATTATTATATACTATCTGCTGAATATTGTCTATTGGTGCTTTAGATCTACTATCATTTATAATATTCCACGTTGCCTTTGTTTTATTACTAGATTGATTAATATAATAATTATTCTGAGCTTTCTGGGTAAGCTTAATAATTTTTTTCAGACGCTTAGAATAATTTTGGAAAATTGTTTTGTCATTAGCCTTGTCATCTGAAAATCTGTATTTCCAAAGTAAATGCCGTTTCCGCTTGCAACAGCCTTTTAACCCCTTGGTAATCCATTTTGGTTCCGTCGTTGACCTAATCTTAATTTTTCTAATAGGAAAGCACAAATTATAGAGCAATTCAAATTGATCAACAAAGCTGTTATACGCATCATCAGGATCATTTGCCATGTAAACTGCATTGAATTTTAACTCTGATAGGCGCTCCCTAAACTTATTAATATTATCTTGGTTTAAATCTCTTTTTTTTTTATACCAGTAAGTAAGAACACATGTCTTTTTAACCGGGCATTTGATCAATTGTGCTGTATGATCTGAGAGAGCAAGGTCAATTACCTCAGCTTTACTACCTCGAACATTGTGAAGAATATTGTCAATACATGTGTTGCTAGCTAATCTAGTTGGTTCCGATATTGCAAGCTTTAAATTATACGACAGCGACAAATTCTTAAATGTTACTGACGGTGACGTTCTCTTGAGCATATCAATATTAAAGTCACCACATATGACTAATTTCTTCCCATTAAAACAGTGTTTATTTAATATAACCTCCAATTTATGAAAAAATATATAAAAACTGTGTCTAGTGCTTCTAGGTACTCTATAAATGCTGATAATTACCAATTTGTGGTCAATTAACTCTATGCCTGCGCATTCTATTACATTTGGTATAGATAAATTATTTAATTCATTTAATATGCAATATTTGTGAATACATCTCACTAGAATACAGGAGCCACCATTGCGGTTGTTCCTCGAGTACACCGCTGCTAAATTAAAATTAGGAATTGACAAATGTATTTCGTCACCTGTCTGCATATTGTGCTCTGTAACACAAAAATTGGCAAATGCAAGAGAAAAGTCTAGAACAGCACCGTGACCTCTATTTATGTTTTGTGGACCTAGAAAAGGCATTCGACCGTGTCCCCAGGTCAGCCCTGTGGGCCGTACTGGTGAAGTGTGGCTGCCCTGTGAAGTTTGTCAACTTGGTTCGCCAGTTTCACGAAGGCATGCGTGCCCGCGTTCGTCACGGAAGCGCTTTCACGGAACAGTTCCCTGTCACTAGTGGCGTTAAACAGGGCTGTGTAATGGCTCCGACCCTATTCGCTATTTACTTCTCCGTAGTAATGAATGATGCACTTACGAAATGTAACAGTAAGATCATGGTTAACTCTCGAGCGGACAAGAGTATATTTGACCTTGCGCGACTTAGAGCTAGGCGGAAACTACAGTCAGTTCCAATCACAGAGATCCTCTATGCGGACGATGTCTGTCTCATGGCCGATAGCTTAGAGATCTTGCAGAACTACTTAGACTATTTAGACGACTCTTGTCGCAAATTTGGGCTAGTAATCAGCGCGTCGAAAACCCAGATTCTCAAACAGCCTGCACGAGGTAAATCAGCGAACGATGATGCTGTTTATCTTAGGGGTAAAGCCTTAGATGAAGTTGGAACTTTCCGTTACCTCGGCAGTCTGTTGCGGAGTGACAATCGTCTCGAGTCCGAGATCTCTGCAAGAATTGCGAAGGCTGCAGCAGCATTTGGCGGACTTAACCTCCGGGTTTGGAAATCACACGACCTCACACTACACACTAAACTCGCCGTCTATAAAGCAATAGTTCTACCCATATTGCTATACAAAGGAGACATCAAGCGTCTTGACATCTTCCACCTTAAGTGTCTCCGGGCAATTCTTCGGCTGAAGTGGCAGGATCGTGTTCCAAACTCGGAGGTTCTCCGCCGAACTGATATGACAGGCATGGAATGCATGCTCATGAAAGGCCAACTGCGTTGGTGTGGACACCTTGTTCGTATGCCGCCTTCCAGATTGCCCAAAGTTGTGTTTTACTCCGAACTGGCTTCGAGTAAACGCAAGGCCGGCGGACAATATCTGCGGTACAAGGATGTCCTTAAACGTCACCTTTCTGCAACCGGTATATCAAGCGAGATCTGGGAGGACCTTGCTACTAGGAGATCGGACTGGCGAACTGCTATCAACACGGGTCTCCGGGACTACGAGAGTGCCCGTCTTGGAGATCTGGATGCCAAACGCCAGCTTCGGAAATCTCGGCCCAAGCCCTCCTACGTCTATACTTATAACTCGGACGGTGAGCTATATTGTTCATCTTGCTGCCGGACTTTCAAGACAAAACTTGGTTTTGCGAGTCATCTTCGAGCCCATGCACGCAAAGAAACCGATCCGAAATAGATTTCTTTTTAATTGTCCGGGTGTCGCCGTCGACGGATACGTCTGGGAGGACATCATCATCATCATCATCATCATTTGACAAACGGAACAGTTCGTATTCATTCCGACAAGATGAACTGACTCGTACATTATTTGAACGTTATAATATGTCTTCTAAAAAATCGTTTACAGAGTAAAAGCATTTATTTATTAAATATAATTTTAGTTGCACTTTAAATTGGTCACTTTCTTGGGCTTTGATATGGCTTGGGATTTTATTAAATATTTTGGAAGACATTCCCAGAATTGGCGTTAATGGTTAATGGTTTCATTAATCGCAAAACTGAATAAATTAATTACGAAACTCCAACAAATTCCATTTTGTAGACAACTCAGTTACTACCTCCAAAAACATATTTTATCCAAGGTAACTACGAAACTCAATGACTAAAAAGGAATAAATTGTCTTTTGATAATGAATAACCAAACAGTGAAACATAATTCTCGAATCGCAGCCAAATGACTGCGAAAAAAGAAAAATAAATTCCTGTTTCGTAGTCAACTACAAAACAGATTACGAATGCAGAAATTAAATTCCGCTTTGGTAATCAATTACGAAACGGTGAAAAATAATTCTTCTTACGTAGGTAACTACGAAACCATAATTACGAAAACGGACCAAAGGGAATTTGGCTTTATTTTTCCTAACAAAACTTTCAATAATGTATGACTACCGGTTATCAAGTGTACAAATACTACTTATATTATTACTGTTATGTGTAATTATAAAATGAAAAGTAACATCCTTAGTCATACATTATGGTGTTATTTAGTTTCGGAGGCCTAGCTTTCGAGTTCGAGTTGGCAGAGTTGCTGAGCGAGCGTAGTAGATGTAGTAACTATATGATGCGATTACTCGAAGACGCCTGAACCGATTAGTATTTTTTTATTTTTATTTAAAGGTGTATAGTTTTGAGATATTGTTTTATAAATCTTAACGTAATCAGTTCAGTCGTTTATGAGATATCAACAAAAACTGGTGAAGTTCGTTGTTTTAAAATTTTTTTTATTTCGTTTTTTTCTCACAAAACCTAAAACTATGTATTATTAAGGGTTAGGAGGCTTCCAAAAATGCTTTATTGACAATAAAATACTGTGATTAGTGAAGAAAATTTGAAAATTTGAGACTTAAACGAAGACACTTCTAGATTTCCTACCGATAAAACCGATTAAGTCATTGTGAATTTTTAGTAAATTTTGTAATAACTTAAAAATCTGAGACTTTTTTTTATCATATTGTGATTTATAAGAAACGTACATGTCAACCAAAGCTTAATCAAAGGAATATGTTGTTCTAGATGTATTGATAAGAGAAATAAACAAAAATATATTTCTACAGGAAAAAGCAACTAAGTTTGCGACTGTTTTATTAAAATCGCATTTTTATTGTCAATCAAATACAGACTGAATAATTTTCACGATTAGATAGTAAACTAGACAATATAGGCTATAAAATTCTAAATACAGATTGTACATATCTTAATTTTTTAATGTAAAGATATACCTCCAAACATTAAAATCGCATTATCTCAAAATCACTTTTTTTTACTTAGTCGGTATTTGCAGTAATAGGACGACTATCAGCATTCCTTAAGCCAAATATGTAAGATATTTTTCATATTTTTCGAAATAGTGAATTTGGAAAATACCTTTACTCTTTTTGAAATACCTATTCACGGATACCCCACATTGTATTCACGTGTAGAGGAGGAACGGTATACTCTTGGGTCGACTCATTCGTTTTTCGTCACGTTCCTAAATTTGTCCGATTCTGCTTTCGTCGCCCATTCTTCATTCGTCAAGTTAGTCTGCAGTCATTGTCGTCTTTGACCATAATAAGTTGTTGACCTTTTTCTTATTTCGACTCAATCGTTTTTTGTCGTTTCGTATTTAGTCATATTCAAAGTTGGTACCGACTTAAGACTATGAAAATATACGAAAAACATAGATTTAACAGCGAACATGACGAAAGAAAATTATGACGAGTTAAGAACGAGACGGATTAAGATAAAGACGAACAACAAATTTGACCGAAGATGAGAAAGACCATCGACGATCGTGACGAATAAAGAATGGGTGATGAAAGCAGAATCGGACAAATTTAGGAACGTGACGAAAAACGAACGAGACGACCCAAGAGTATACCGGAGGAACCCCAATAGTTTTTTTTTTTGATATTTATTATTCGAGTTTGTCGGCTTAACTAATATGTATACCTACAACAAATTGTAAATGGTCACTGATCTAAGCAATGGGCGGACAGACAGACGGACAATCGCACGAAACGATAGATGAAGACTGATAGAGCGCTGGCACACTCTAGTGCCATGCTAAGAAGAGTATGCTGACAGATAGACAGACGGACTAACGGACAGACAAACGGACATGGCGAAATTATAAGGGTTTTTTATTTTTAGGGTTCCGTAGCCAAAATGGCAAAAACGGATCCCTTATAGATTCGTCATGTCCGTCTGTCCGTCTGTCCGTCTGTCACAGCCAATTTACTCGGAAACTATAAATGCTACAGTAACGAAATTTGGTAAGGATATGTGTTGTATGAACCGCTACAGGAATGTGTTACTAAATTGTAAAAAAAACCATTGGGGTGGGGGCCCTCCATACATGTAACTGAGGGATAGATTTTTTTTTTAGTTGTACATAAGCGTGTGGGGTATTAATAGAAAGGTCTTTGAAAATGATATCGTAGGTTTATACATCACATTTTTATTTAAGCAAATTGTTTTCGAGATATCAGGTCTCAAAGTCTGAAAAATGTGTCCCCCCCTCTATTTTTTAAACTACGCGATATAAAATTCTGAAAAAAATATATGTTATGCACATTAATAAACTCTATCAACGATTTTTGGTTTGATAAAATTATCTCCTATAGTTTTTGAGGTAGGTTGATTTAACTGTATTTTTTAAATAATAAATTGATAATGGTACGGAACCCTTTGCGCGCGAGTCCGACTCGCACTTGGCCGGTTTTTTTTTATTTTAACTTTGCCCGATCATAACTAGTTTTTTTTAACGAAAAAGTGTTAACGCTTTCACAGCCAGTAACAAAAAAGCTCGTTTAAATTTGAATTCTGAAATGTTGCTAACAGAGTTTTTAATCACAATTGCGGAAATAACGCGTAATTTATTTTTATTTCTTGTTACTGGACATTGTTTTTTTTTGTGATTATTAAGAATTATTTCTATGTCTAGACGGATCCAAGGATAGATGGACGGAATGAAGGATTAACCAACAGATAGATAGACAGTCAGACGGACGGACGAACAGACAGACTGTAAAAGTACTTACACCCAGAATAATTAAAAAGGCAATCATTTCAAGTAATATCCGGTCGAAATATGTTTCTTTGCAGAAATAAACGGGCAAACAAACATACAGACAACGGATGGACAGATGAACAGACAGACAGACAGACAGACATACAGTCAGACAGACGTACATGGCGAAAATGTAAGGGTTCCTAATTTACTATAGAACCCTAAAAAGTACTTGCAGCCAGAATAATTGAAAAGGCAACCATTTTAAATAATATCCGGTCGAAATATGTTTCTTTGCAGAAATAAACGGTTGGACACACGGACGGACAGACATACAGACCGACAGACAAACAGACGGATGGACAGGTGAACAGACAGACAGACATACAGACACACAGACAGACAGACAGACACACACACACACAGACATATAGACAGAAAGACCGACAGATGAACAGACAGACAAACAGACAGACAGACGGAAAGATCGACAGATGAACAGACAGACAGACGGACAGACCGTCAGACAGACAGATGGAAAGATCGACAGATGAACAGACAGACAGACGGACAGACCGTCAGACAGACAGATGGAAAGATCGACAGATGAACAGACAGACAGACGGACAGACCGTCAGACAGACAAACAGACAGACAGACAGATGGAAAGCCCGACAGATGAACAGACAGACAGACGGACAGACCATCAGACAGACAGACAGACAGACAGACAGACACACAGACAGATAGACAGAAAGATCGACAGATGAACAGACAGACGGACGGACAGATCGTCAGACATACAGACAGACGGACAGACCGTCAGACAGACAGACATTTCAAGTAATATCCGGTCGAAATATGTTTCTTTGCAGATATAAACGGGCAGACAGATGGACGGACAGACAGACGGACCGATAGACAGACAGACAGACGGACATGGCGAAAATGTAAGGGTTCCTAATTTACTACAGAACCCTAAAAAGTACTTTCAGCCAGAATAATTGAAAAGGCAACCATTTTAAATAATATCTGGTCGAAATATGTTTCTTTGCAGAAATAAACGGTTGGACACACGGACGGACAGACATACAGACCGACAGACAAACAAACAGACGGATGGACAGATGAACAGACAGACAGACATACAGACACACAGCCAGACAGACAGACACACACACAGACATATAGACAGAAAGACCGACAGATGAACAGACAGACAAACAGACAGACAGACGGAAAGATCGACAGATGAACAGACAGACAAACAGACAGACCGTCAGACAGACAGACGGAAAGATCGACAGATGAACAGACAGACAGACGGACAGACCGTCAGACAGACAAACAGATGGAAAGCCCGACAGATGAACAGACAGACAGACGGACAGACCGCCGGACAGACAGACAGACAGACAGACAGACACACGGACAGATAGACAGAAAGATCGACAGATGAACAAACAGACAGACGGACAGACCGTCAGACAGACAGACAGACAGACGGAAAGATTGACAGATGAACAGACAGACAGACGGACAGACCGTCAGACAGACAGACATTTCAAGTAATCTGGTCGAAATATGTTTCTTTGCAGATATAAACGGGCAGACAGACGGACGGACAGACAGACGGACCGACAGACAAACAGACAGACAACGGATGGACAGATAAACAGACAGACAGACAGACATACAGACAGACAGACGGACATGGCGAAAATGTAAGGGTTCCTAATTTACTACAGAACCCTTAAAAGTACTTACAGCCAGAATAATTGAAAAGGCAACCATTTTAAATAATATCCGGTCGAAATATGTTTATTTGTAGAAATAAACGGTTGGACAGACGGACGGACAGACATACAGACCGACAGACAAAGAGACGGATGGACAGATGAACAGACAAACAGACATACAGACACACAGACAGACAGACAGACACACAGACACACAGACAGATAGACAGAAAGATGGACAGATGAACAGACAGACAGACGGACAGACCGTCAGACAGACAGACAGACGGAAAGATCGACAGATGAACAGACAGACAGACGGACAGACCGTCAGACAAACAGACAGACAGACAAAGAGATGAACAGATGAACAGACAGACATACATACATACATACAGACAGACAGACATTTCAAGTAATATCCGGGCGAAATATGCATGTTTCTTTGCAGAAATAAACGGGCAGACAGACATACCGACATACAAACAGACGGACAACAGATGGACAGATGAACAGACAGACAGACAGACATACAGACAGACAGACGGACATGGCGAATCTGTAAGGGTTCCTAATTTACTACAGAACCCTAAAAAGTACTTACACCCAGAATAATTAAAAAGGCAACCATTTCAAGTAATAACCGGTCAAAATATGTTTCTTTGCGGAAACAAACGGACGGACAGACGGACGTACAGATAGTCAGTCCGTTCAGATAGACAGACACACAGACAGAGAGACAAACAGACAGACAGAAAGATAGGCAGATGAACAGACAGACAGACGGACAGACCGTCAGACAGACAGACTTACAAACAGACAGACAGACATACAGACAGACAGAGGGAGCCAAAATGCAAGGGTTCCTAATTTACTACAGAATCCTAAAAAGTACTTACACCCAGAATAATTGAGAAAGCAATAATTTTGAGGAATCAAACGGACGGACAGACAGACATGCAGACAGACAGACAAACAGACTGACAGACAGACAAACATACAGACAGCCATACAGACAGACAGGTGGATGGACATGGCGAATCTGTAAGAGTTTCTAATTTACTACAGAACCCCAGAATAATTGTAAAAGCAATCATTTCGAATACTACGAGTATCTGGTCGAAACATGTTTCTTTGCGGAAACAAACGACCGGATAGACGGACGGACAGACAATCAGACAGGCAGTGAAACAAACAGACATACAGACAGACGGATGGACAGATAAACAGAAAATATACTTTAATTCGCAAAAGAAATGTTCGTTTAAATTTGAACTTTACTATGATGTCAATAGAGTTCAAGCTCACAACTGCGAAAGTAACGAGCTAAGCCGAGGTTAGACCTGGGTCGCGTTTTATAAAGTTACATTTAAGCTTTGTAAACTTGCGGCAATAACTTGCAAGTGTAAACTCAGCTTTAGGTTCGTGATCGGCTTGCAAAGTGTTAAGAAGTACACGAGGCACAAGTAGTAGAGGAGTGCATTTTCAAAAGGGCTTATTTCCACTCTTGCAATAAGGGTTATTTTTTCTATGTTTCCATAAGATAAATTATCTCTATTGACAAAGTGGAAATAAGCCCTTTTGAGAAGACATTCCACAGTTACGATATAATGATTTCATAACAAAACAAAATACATAATTGTGGGACAAAGTCATTTTGCGTCCAGCGGAATGTTATGTAGCCAGCAACACCATATTGCTAGTTGTGCTAAGCTCACCTGACGCCAATAGAACGCGACTCCAAGCACAGGGGTTCCATTAAGGGAAATAATAGGAACTGCAACTGTCTCCTTGAGCAATTCACGTATCGTACCTATCACTATGATGCTAACAATATGAAATTAACATAGAAAGAAATATCTACTAATCAGAAAGTTCACAAACTTACCATTATAAACATAGTTACGTATATCATTGGACATCAGCTTAACTTAATACTCAAAACTTAAATGATAATTAAATTAGTAAGGGTCACGGTCCATACAAAGTTGAGAAAAATTGTGCGCTGCGAGTTACAGTTTTGTAATTTTAACCAGAGCTAGAGGGTCTCAAAATAGTTGTTTTTAGATGTGGAGGGAAAACCAATTCCCCCCCTGAGCGCGGGGGGAGGGGGGTGAATGTGCATGCGGAAGGGTTGCGTTAAATTTTTTTTAACTAATTAATAAGGTCTACTATGCGTTGTTTGGTATCATTTTCGTGTAAAACGGACCTGGAAAATCCATTTTTTATCATAAACATGAGCAATTTCATACAAAAATGTAGATTTTTTGGAGAAAAAGTAAAAAAGTTACCGTTTTTATTATAATTTAAGCGTCATATAAGTATTAAAAAACAAACTAATTGTGTAAGATAGCACATTTATTGCAGATTTTAAAAAATATACACATTTAGTAGTCTTTCATACAAAAATTCACTGTAAAAAAAATTTACCTGACGCGTACCTCCAACAAAAACCTCCGCGTAACCTCAAAAAAGAGACTTTTGTGCCGGCATCTGCTCATAGATTATACATATTTTTGTACTTACATATTATTGTTCATATTACAATTGTAAATATTTATTTATATGAAAGTAAATTGAATATGTTCTGATCTTCTTTTTTTAAATAACCTCAGATTATTAAGAATTTTATTTGTTCAGATTCAATTTTTAGATTTTATCGATTATTGTTTACCGCGTGTAGGTATATTATATATCTGGTCTATCTGATCACATGTATGATATATAGTATCTGATTATATGAAGGGGAATGGGTTATCATTTTTACAAGTGTTATTAGGTAATGATCTCATTACCAAAGACGATAAAGGTAATTTTCACTAACCGGGACTAAAAAACTAACCTAGTTCACCCACGTTAAAAGTTTATATCATATGGGGTTTGACAATCAATTGTTAAACGATTACTTCATAAATCATCATTATTACCATATTAGCCGAACGACGTCCACTGCTGAACATAGGCCTCCCCCAAAGATTGCCACAATGACCGGTCCTGCGCCACTCGCATCCAGCGGACTCCTGAGACCTTCACTGTCCACCTCGTGGGGAGCTTACCCACGCTGTGCCTGCGCTGTGTTCTAATACGACCTCGCAGAGAGACTCCCACCATAGCCCTCTCCATTGCCCTGTGGTTGACTTTAAGCTTTCTTATGAGGCCCATTCTTAGCGACAACGTTTCAGTACCGTATGTCATCACTCTTTTAAATCTTTGATGAGTGTGTGTTGCCACACTGATCAAATACTTTTGTCTTCAAGAATTGCGGAATATTGGACGAAAAGATGTGTCGTAGCTTCCCAAACGCTGCCCAACCTAGTCGGATTCGATGATTGACATCTTACTCAAAGTTGGACCTACCTAACTGGGTAGTTTGTCCTAGGTATATTATAGTCGTCTACACCTTCGAGTTTAGTCTCCGATTGTAACGGAAGTTTTCGTCTTATCCATGTTCATCCTAAGACGAACTCGCTCGAAGGCGCTACTGAGGTCAGCGAGCATCGTACTGAAATCTTCCAAGGTCTCAGCCAAGACCACCGTATCATCAGCGAATCGAAGGTGAGTGAGGTACTCGCTGACATATGTTGATACTCACCTTCTCCAGTCTAGTCTTAAAGACATCTTCCAGTGCAGCGGTAAACAGATTAGGGGAGACGACACCTCCTTGCCTGACTCCCCGCTGCAGTATAATATGCTTCCAGCTCTGTTCTTGGAGTCGGATTGACATAGTGGCGCTTTCGTACAAACACCTCAACATTTTGACATAGCGGTAGTCTACTTGGTACCGTTAAAGAGACTGTAGTACTGCCCAGAGTTTCGATCAAATCGAAGGCCTTGGGGGTTACCATGACGTACTAATTCTGGGAAAGGGGCAATGATACACGACTCGTATAGCCTTGTCCCTTTCTCTCGACCTAAATTAAACCGCATTAGTATGTCATGGAAACCCCCCTTATCGTAGTCCACAAACGCTAAACGCTACACAGAGGGGCAGGTTAAACCTATTCCTCGGTCTTCTGTACGTATAGAATATTTACGAAACGCCAATTCGGAAACTGGCTTGTTCGGGAGGCTGGAAGTCATCAAGCCTGCGTGCAAGACGATTCGTAATGACTCTTGAAAACATCTTATAAATATGGCTCGGCGTTGTCACCTTTTTTCAAGAACAGTTCAACTCTTCTGTTCCATGCCTAAGGCGTTCTCCCTTCCGGAGTTGAACAACTTCTGAAGGGCCATAAGGATTGGTTTACCACCTGGCTTCAGATGCTCAGCTATAATTCCGTCTTTCCCAGACGCCCTGTTATTTTTGAGCTGTTCAAGAGCCATTCTAATATCACATAGGCTGATGTCTCGGATATCCACTGTATAGTGCCGGGTCATAAGAAATTTATCAATTATCAAATTCCGTGTGAAATAAACGTTGCTTGGTTAACCCAGGTTGATGCAGTTTGCCCTAACAGACATTATGGAGTATTTTGTTTACGCAAAATCGCTAAATTCCCGCAGTAGAAACGTACTGTCAACAATAAGTCAAAGCAACGTCCCTTTTTTATTCGAGGTACGCGACAGGTGCAATTTTTTTACAACTTATTTTTGCATAGAAAGTTCCAAAAAGTATATATTTTTAAAAACTACAATAAATATGCTATCTTGTAGTATTTTTTTTATTTTTATATATTTATTTGGTAATACTTATATAACATACCAATCAAAATAAAAACAGTGATTATTTTACCTTTATGCCAATAATATTTTTTTTTTATACGTAAAAACCTCATTTTTATTATCAAAAATGAATTCCCCGTGTCTGTTTTATATGAAAATGATACCAAACAATGAATAGTAGGCCTAAATATTAGACGAAAAAAATTTAAACATAACCCTTCCGTTTGCACATTCACCCCCCTCCCCCCTCGTTCAGGGGGGAATTGGTTTTCCCTCCACATCTAAATTTTTTTATTTTAACACCCTCTAGCTCTGGTAAAAATTACAAAACTGTAACTCACAGCGCACAATTTTTTCCATTTGGACCCCTACTAAATATGAACATTATGTCGGAAAAAACATTGACATCTCAGTCAACAACTCGTTGTCAGGTAACCAATTTCCAGGCAAGTTCCCGTCGACGGCGCTAGGAGGCGTCAGAATTGCTAGCACATATTGCATCCTTTCACTTAATTCAATTTAAACCTTTTTCATCATGCGGCCAATATCACACGTCAAACCTAAATGGCTAATCAAATGAAATAAAAATACGAACTATATTCGTGTGGAAAAGAGAGAGCGACTGGCGGCATGTTTACGTCATCGCGAACAGTTTAATAATGGTTCACGGAACTTTATTTTTCGTTCATCTGTAGTAACGGTAACCAGAAAAGTTTTGTTCTTTCATATAAATTATAAATCATATAATGTTCTTGTCAAAACCGTTATGTGAAAGAACGAAATTTTTCCGTTCATCTTGAATATTGTGAACCAGAAATATTGTGTTCATTTACAAAACCGTTACCGTATTTAACCGTTACTAATACGAACGGAATTTATAACGGTTAAAGAACAATATCAAATGGTTAATGAAGAACGGTTCCGATCCCTGGTACGGAGGGCTGAAATATAGTACAATACCTACTATATTATATAGTACGGTTGGCAACCCTAGTGGTGACAAGCGTATTCTAACTTAACTGCCGTCACATATAATCATTATATTTGATAAACATCTAATGTATGTGTCGATAGTACCTACATCGCGTTAAAACGACACGTTATAGTCTGAGATTTCTAAGAATGAACTTTTGACAGTTAAGAAATAACCCTTATTTCTATGACGTTAAGGCTATCGATGAGTCTTACCTTCATATTAATGAGGAGAAAAATGATCGAGTCTTACCTTCATATTAATAAGGATTATTAATAATATACAGTGTGTAAATCTAATACGGGCGATCAATTAAACCAGGCATAAGATTCATTAGTGTAATTATGGATTACAAGGTTTTTTTTAATTTACTCTTAATTACGAGTCCACAGAATTTTTTTAAGACTATCGGAGCAGCAATGTAGGTACGAACATTTGTTATTGTTGATATGGCAGTTATGTCATCTACTTTTGAAATTAGCTGTCAACGAGTGCTTAACTCGCGTATGTTGCTCTACATTGCGCGCCGAATTATTTTGTATGGAAAATTTTGTTGCTCTAATTTTAAGTAAAAGTTATTTGAATGTACTTATTATGTCGTAAACTAATAGCCGTTAAGAGCTTCGCCCGTATTAGACTTACACCCTGTATATAACTGTCAAAAGTTAACTCTTAGACATCACAGACTAATTATAAGTTAGGCACTGGTCTCACCGCGAGCTACTAAGCTATGAACTATCGGCTATAAACACGAACAAAACGACCTACGCACACCCGTGTAAATAAAAGGTTCGTGTTATATTCATTCAGTGTACAGTTTATAGCTTAGTAGCTCGCGGTGAGACCAGTGCCTTAAGACCATGGCCGCGGCGCGACCTCAAAAAGAAATCGCGTCGCACAACAACACGATTTATCGAGCGACCTTGCAGCACGACATGGCAACGTCGCAATACCTGTCGCGAATGTCGCGACTACAACGTCGCGTCGCTAGTCGCAGCCAGTCTGTCGCTGCTACCAGACATGGCAATGGAAGCTAAATCAGTCGTAGACTCGCTTATTCTGGAAGTTAAAAATCGCCCGATTCTGTGGGATAAGAAACATGAGTTGCATAAAAATCGCGGTGTTATAGATAGAGTGTGGGATGAAGTTGCATCATCCGTTGGGAAAAACAGTAAGTAATTATTGTCTCGTCGGATGACAACCAAAACTCAAGTAACAAATACCTACTTGAAAAAAAGTCGTATCTCAGTTCCTTCAGTACTGACATACGACGTTGCTAAGAGTAGTGACGGTTTTATAGTGAGTTTTGGTTGCCAACCGACGAATATAAACCCGTGTAGTACGATTAGGTACAAGTTTCGACGTATTTAGCAATTTTAACTATTTGCACAATCATTTTTCCATTATACACTCATTTTTAGTGTAACATAACGACATTACCTATTTTATGGTGCCTGTACTTACTAATAATACGGATTTAAAATCATAATTATAAGAATAAAATGTTATTTTGCAAACATAAAAACGTCAATTATTTAATAGCACCTACCTAAATAAGATGAGCATTCCTTGAACGTGACACATTGCTAATATGTTTCGAACAGGCGTTATTATTTCGCATAGTAGTTCTGTACGCACTAAGTGCCTTATATCGGTTATACATAATTCTATATTTAAGGTTTTGAATAGGTACATATTTTTGCATATTATACAATGCGACGCGTATGTTGTTCTCATAATTATTATTGATTTTACCTTTTTATTTACTTTATAGGTAATATAGGTGTGATTAGAGTTATGTACTTTTCTAATAAACGGTTACCTACGTAACTACAGTCAATATTTATGAACCATTTCGTACTTTGTCTGCTTTTTAATAGTGACAACAATAATATGAGGTTTCTAGCGCGACAGTAGCGACTTTCATATTGATTGTCATTGTGACTATTTGTGACAAAGTCCGAAATGGTACGTGATTCAATTTCCTTTATACTGTACCCATTGGGTACATTAGAGCATCGTAGTAGAAAATAAACTTGAATCTGATTCAGACTACGTATCATCGAATATATCATATTTTGCTACGAACAAATAAAAGATGGAAACCGCACGCCATACTAAATTGCATTTCAAAAACGGTCCTGGGTTTAAGTTGGCAAGTGTCACCCCCTCTTCAATAGGTATATCACGGCAATGAATTTCAGTATCAACCTATAAAACTTAAACAAAAATAATAGTTGTGATTGGTCCATTAAAGTTTTGATTGGCTATATTCTATAAACATTTGTCAAAGATGTTGCGCCGAAATATGCGTGATGTTAAGAAAAGCGCTATGTACTTGCGCATCTTGGCACAACTGAACAATTGTTTTTGGGGGCATTTTTGAGCTGGCGTTAGACATCCATGTTATATAGGGTCGCAGGTATTTTGTCAGCCTCCGTACTCCGTAGCCTAGTTGGTAGTGACTCTGCCTACGAAGCTGGATGTTCCGGGTTCGAATCCCGGCGAGGGCATTATTTGTGTATTTATTTATCACAAATATTTGTTCCTTGGTCATGGCTGTCTATGTATTTAAGTTCTATATGTATCTATCTATTATACATATATTATCGTCGCCTGTATGCTTATAATGGTACCGCGTCTAATCGTTTGCCGTCGTTGCCGTCCCGTTCTAAAAAGTACGCAAGTGCGAAAGTCACGCGTAGGACGATAAATGCATAAAACGGGACCATCATAAGCCCCCTGGTACCTAAATCACAAGCCTTAATTGAGCTTACCGTGGGACTAGGTCGATTTGTGTAAGATGTCCCAAGATATTTATTTATTTAGTGTTAAAATTCAATTAATGTTATAAATATTAGATGTCATATACCAAAGAAAAACGACCAAGATCACCTATGTCCGAGGTGGGGATCGAACCCACGTACTCAGCTTTCTTCTGGTCGTTTTTCTTTGGTATATGACATCTAATATTTATAATTTATATACTATTAAGTAGTGTGACTACTGGAGAAAAATTAAAAAGTACAAATCAAAATATTTAGTTAATAAATAATTTGATTTGTGTTTTCACAATATGTTCAATTAATGTTGTTCGCATGCATAGATTTATTTCATGCTTCTTTTAGTAAAATAAGACCTAAATCGTATTTAGCCAAAATTTGTAACTAACACTACTAATGTGAACTTGAACTTTGGGGTGTTGGGGGGTAGTGGGTACGCTCAGGTGTGCGACGCTGAGCTATAGGCCTGCGCCCTCAAGTCCATTCATACACGTCCCCGTTGTCTCTGACTCCGCCGCCGCAGGTCAGGGACGAACCTACATCCCAGTAGGTCGTACACCCTGGAAATGCTGGTGGTCAATAACGGGCGTCGCACTCTATCCATCTACCCCGGACCACCAGTAGCTAAGTATGAGGGCCAAGCTTGGTCTGGCACTCCCACCGACCAGGTATTTCCTCTTCCCTTAATCCCATGATCCAACAAGACCCCCTTGTCTCCGATCCTCTAGCATGAGACACCGCGCGGATAGGGAGGCCTCATATGTTAAGTATTACTTGACATATTAGTCCACGCGCAGCGTGGAGGGTCATGCTAGAGGTTCCAATCCTGTCCCTTGCCCTTCCTATACATCCCTCCCAACTGTCCCCCTCCCCTCTCCGTCATAACCCGTGAGGATCTAAAAACCCGAGCGAGGTATGACACACTTGAAGTGAGGCCCACGGACGACATAGCTAGCAAATGGTTTCGATCTCCTTGCTAGCTACGTTGCCTCGTGATGCCTCCCGGTTCTGCTAAGGGTGTAGGCGACCTTAGCAGACTATAATCGCTTACCTGCGTATGTCCTGCGCAGTTGAACGCCGTCAGCGGGGATGCAGGAGTCCTGCGGGGTTGAGTCAACAGGGGGTCGGGGTTAGTTACCCCCCTAGACAACAAGCCCCGTTCGGTCCGAATTTCTGGCGAAACGGTTGCCCTGTAGCTAGCCACTGCAGGGAACGGACACGCGTCCCGTACGGTCGAGGTGGTACGGTCCGCAGGCGAGATGTGGGGAGGGCGTCCTCTGGGAGGTCGCTGGGGCTCGGCCATGCTGAAGGAGCAAGGGCATGTGGAGCCACTGGGGAAAATAGGATCGATTTTCCCCGGCCACATGTCTGCAGCACCCGATGTCGCGCAGGAGACCCAACTCACCACACCTATACCTCTTGAGTAGTCCTGGTGTCCAAGTGACATCCCCAAAGGTGCGGGCTCCACGGAGGGTGGGAAGCTCGAGAGGTGAAATTTTAGACACGGAATCATGGCAAACCCAAGATCCCAAACCCCAAGGGAGCCGGAAGGGAAACCGGAAGGCACCCAAACACAAGAGAGGGACGGCGCAGGAAACACTGTACCGAACCTCTCCACACAACACACCACACACCGAGGGGATGGCGCTGTTTCGGCAGTACCCCCCTCTTCATCCACACACCGTGGCGGCACTGCTCCGGCAGGGCCTCCACCACACACATCACACCGTGGCGGCACTGCTCCGGCAAGGCCTCCACCACTGACACCACATCGTGACGGCGCTGCTTCGGCAGTACCCTCTCACCCAACACACCGTGGCGGCGCTGTTTCGACAGTACCGTCACACAAGAAGTCCGCACAGGGTCGACGAGTTACCGGGAAACCGGTAGCGCTAAAACCTGATGCGTCGACTAGACAGATGGCTAGGGCGCAGGCTATAGACCGTACCCAGCCATTATTACCCACACCCGTGATAGCCGACGTTCCCGTTCCGACAGGGGGACCTGCTCCTCCTATCCTGGAACGGATGCCGACGGTCGAGCCGGTGATTGACCTGACGTCCGAGTTGCTGGACGCTGGTTGGACTTTGCAGAGCGGAGGCAAAAAGGGGCGCAAGGGGAAGTCCGGTAAACGGACAGAACCAAACACCCCTGCCCAGACCGCTGAAACTGCCAAGAAGCCGCACAAGATGAACAAGAGACAGCGGCGGAAGTACAACCAGCGTAAAGCAGCGCAGGAAACAAGCAACCCAGAGCCTCCACAACACCGGGAGGCCCCCGCACAGCGTGGGGTACAGGCAGCAGCTGGTCCCTCAGCTGCAAGCCATGCCCTCTCTAAAGGGAAAGGGTCAGGCGGTACGACCGAGGGAGGGAGTACCCAAGGGGCTCGCTCCTCTGCCAAAAGGGCACGCCTCGACGAGACTATCTCTCCAAGAGGTGAGCCCAAGAGGCAGAGGACCGGCAACCTTACTGCAACCTCCCACACCGACTACGCAGAGGCGGCGAAGGCTGACCTATTAGTGGCTATCACCACAGCCATCTCGGGTCATCTCAGCCCGCAGCAGTCGGAGGAGGTCCAGCAGCAGCTGCAATCCCTGCTAATGCAGGAAGCTATGCAGCCCAGCAACAGCCATGTAGCAGGGCCGCTCTTTCGGGGAAAACCAACTCTCCTAGACGGCTCCCTGCGGCTATGGTGTAACGACCAGGCTACACTGGCGTGGCTCAGGCGTACTGTGGCTGCCATCACCCTCTCTAAGGGGGAGAAGGTAGTTGTAAAACGCCAGAGCGAGGTGCCGAAACGGGTACGCTGTGGCATCCTGTTCCCGGGTGTCTGGGAAGACTTCCGTGCAGTGGCGCGGACTCTTCGCTACCAGAACCCGTGGGCGGAAATAGACCGCTGGCTACTCCACAGCACTGACGTACAGGGGACGGAAACGTTCGCTGTCGTCAGCGTCCCAGAGACGGTGGTGCAGGCACTCGTGGATCACGGACGCCGACTTGGCTTCATGCTAGGTTCGGTGTACGTGAAGTTCCGAGGACCACGAGGCCGATTCGGGGAGCAGCCGCCCCCGAGTGTCACCGTCTCAGATAACAGAGAAGCGCAAACTTCAACCCCCGAACCCATGGACACTGCCGGGTTGACTCATTCCGCTGACACAGTCGCGGCACCCGAGTCCCAAGCTCCAGTGCACTCTGCCTCAGTTTCCGAGAAGGACGAAGAAGAACTTCTTCGCGACCACTCGGAAAGTGAAGGAGAGTGCACGCAGGAGCTAGGCAAGCTGATCATCGGCAAGGATGAGGTTGAGGAAATGTCGGAGGAGGAGGTTGACCCCAATGGCGGGACACCCTTCGCCGACTTGTAGCTTCCTACAAGCGAACCTCCACCACAGTGAAACCGCCACGGCTCAAGTCCGGAAGTGGTTGGAGGTCAACAGCACAGCCGTAGTACTGATCCAGGAGCCGTGGGTCAGGAAAGGCTCTGTTTGCGGACTCCGCAATATAGGAGGTAAGCTAACAGTTTACGCAGGGCCGGACAACCCCCGGACCTGCATATACATATCTAGAGATATACATGCGCATCCCTTAACAAGCTTTTGTTCTAGAGACCTGTGCGCAATAAGAGTGCAGGGAGCGCAGGACACTGGCCTTCGAGAGGTGGTCGTAGCCTCAGTCTACATGCCGGAAGCGGACGACCCCCCACCTCACGAGCTAACAAGGCTGGTCAACTTCTGCGAAGAGTCGGGACTCGAACTCATCGTGGCCACTGACTCTAACGCACATCACGCCATATGGGGCATGAAGACAGGTAACGACAGAGGTAAGAAACTAGTTGAATACCTATGTACAACAAACCTAAACATACTTAATATTGGTTCCCAACCCACATTCGTCACTAGACGAAGTAAAACAATCATTGACTTGACTCTAGCAACCGAGGAAGTAGCGAAACACATCTCGAACTGGCACGTATCGGAAGAACTGTCATGCTCGGATCACAGATGGATTCGTTTCGACTTCCAGGTAAATACAGTCGTAGCACTGCCAAGACGGAATCCACGTAGAACAGATCGTGCTCAATACAGTTTGCGTATAGGCACGGTCTTAGACCAAATGGATCCTCCTAAAATAATTGGCACAGCACAGATAGAAGAACAGGTAGGAGTCATCACTGACAGCATTATTGACTGCTACCACCAAACATGTCCCCTATCTATGCCCCCAGCTGGCCTCAACAATAAGACCAACTGGTGGGGACCCGAGCTGGAGAGACTACGAGGTAAGATGAGGCGTCAACTGAACAGGGCCATGAATACAGGCTCAGACCAGGACTGGGATATTTATAAAAACACCAAGTCCAATTACAAAAAACGTCTCAGGTACAGAAGGACCAACTCTTGGCGTAAATTCTGTACCAACATTGAGGCATACGCACAAGCCAACAGGGTAAGGAAAGTTCTCTCCAATAGTTCAAGCGTAACCTTAGGAACCCTGCGCAAACCAGACAATTCCCTCACCAACTCACAGGATGAGGCAGAACTTGTTCTCATACAAACGCACTTCCCAGAGTGCAAAATATCGCAGTCAATCAGTTGGACGGAGGTAGAGATAACCCCAACAGAGGAAGACTGGCGCCAAACAAATGAGGTAATCGACCCACAGAGAGTAAGGTGGGCCATAAACAGCTTTGACTCATATAAGTCGCCGGGAGTAGATGGAATCTTCCCAGCGCTTCTTAAATGGGGAGGCGAAAGTCTTATCCCCAAACTCACCATCGTCCTACGCGCCTGTCTGGCTCACAGATACGTACCGAAGCGATGGAGAGAGGTCAAAGTCATCTTCATACCAAAACCAGGTAAAAGCGACTACTCAGACCCCAAATCGTTCAGGCCTATCAGCCTGACCTCTTTTCTGCTGAAAACTTTAGAAAGGTTATGCGATAGACACCTGAGGGAGAGGGTATTAACTGGAAAACCACTGCATCCAAACCAACATGCCTATAGCCCAGGCAAATCTACAGAATCGGCACTTCACGCAGTAGTAAGTAAAATCGAGGTAGCGATCAAAAACAGGTCTATGTGTCTTGGTACCTTCATAGACATCGAAGGAGCATTTGACAAGACCAACTTCACCAGCATTGCAGCAGCACTGGTAAGACATGGAGCGAATGCGGTAATGGCTAACTGGATAAACAACATGCTGAGTCAGAGAATAATCAAACTAGGCTCAGGCGAGGCACAAACTGCTCTAGTAGCGAAGGGATGCCCTCAAGGGGGTGTCCTCTCACCGCTTCTATGGAATCTCGTGGTGAACGACTTGATCGCCACACTTAACAACAATCACTACTACACAATAGGCTATGCAGATGATATAGTGATACTTACAAGCGGAAACCACACAAATACAGTATGTGATGTCACCCGCTCCGCGCTAGCTATCGTGGAACGCTGGTGCAACAAAAACGAACTCACTGTTAACCCCAAAAAGACAGAGCTAGTGATGTTCACCAACAAAAGAAACTTGGGCAACTTCCGCCTGCCCAAACTATTCAATACAGAGCTCCAACTATCAACCGAGGTAAAGTACCTGGGGGTTACGATAGACAGTAAGTTGAAATGGAGTAATCACCTCAACAATAAAATCGATAAATCTACAGTCGCATTTTGGCAATGTCGCAGGATGGTGGGTAAAACTTGGGGACTTACACCCAAGATCATTCTGTGGCTTTACCAGGCAGTAATCCGACCAATAATAAGCTATGGTGCAATAGTATGGTGGCCACGGACCAGGCTATCCACCGTCGCTGACAAACTGCAACGACTCCAGAGGCTTGCCTGTATGGCAGCCACGGGCAGCATGAGGACCACTCCCACTGCGGCCCTGGAAGCCCTACTGAACCTACCGCCGCTACATCTCCACATACAACAGGAGGCGTTGGCGACAGCGGTACGTCTCAAAAAGTCAAATCTCTGGAGACCGCCCCGGGTACCACACACCGAAATCCTCTACGAGGCTATAGGTAAGGAACCGCTCATAGAAGCGGTGACCGACAGGATACCCAGGCAGTTCGTGTTTGACAAGAAATACAAAATACAATTACACGAGGACCCCCACGAAGGTCTCAACCCAAAAGAGTTGCGGATCTTCACGGACGGGTCCAAAACAAGGTCAGGTACTGGCTCTGGAGTATTTTCGGAGGACCTAAACATACATATCTCTACACCATTAGGGGCCTACAACACTGTCTTCCAGGCGGAGTGTATGGGCATCATAATGGCAGCATACGCAATAATCTCAAGGAAGGTAATGGACTATCCCATCCGTATACTTTCTGACAGCAGATCAGTACTACAGGCCCTGCAGAGTTACACAATAACCTCAGGGCTAATCTACGAATGTCACAAAGCACTGTCGGAGGTATGTACGACCAATAGCATAACCCTACAGTGGATAAAAGGACACAGTAACTCGCGAGGAAATGATGCAGCTGACGTATTGGCAAGAGGGGGCTCAGAGGCGGAAACGATAGGACCAGAGCCGATTATACCATTGCCACACGCCTGGCTGCGAAGCACATTGCGACATAACACCAAGGTAAAACACCAGAAGTATTGGTCAGACCTAGGTACTTGTAGGCAATCAAAAGAAGCCCTACCGACAATCAACCCCGGGTTGTCACGGAGGCTGAAACTGATGAAGAGGCCACAGCTCCGTCTCCTCACTGGAGCTATAACTGGCCACGCCTCACTAAACAAACACTTGTTTAATATAGGTGTTACAGACAGCCCCCTATGCAGAGCCTGCTTGGAGGAGGAAGAGACAGCCGCCCACGTCATTCTCGCGTGTCCAGGGGTGGCAGAATACCGGGCACAACACCTCGGATCCCCGAGGTCTCTCCCAGAAGTCGTCGGCAACATCAAGGGTCTGCTAGGCTTTCTGGTAGAGCTGGGTTGGCAAGAGTAGTGCCGACAACCCATTACGCAAAATAGGCGCAAATTTTTGACGTCGAGTTGCGGAAATTTAGCCCGCGCAAACCTATAACCTATAACCTATATGTGAACTTGACACGCCATTATAATGGTGCTATTAATTTGTTTAGACGCCCTAATTAGTACATTTAGTTTAACTTAGGAACTTTATTGCTTAGTGAATAAATGAACAGCCTAACCAATGTAGTCGTACCATTAGTTGCAAAGTAGAAGTTACTTTAGGCTTTACTCGATACGTAAAGCATTATATCACTCCCGCACTGACGTCTATGCAAAAGGGAACCAACCCACATGAATTTGTCAGTCTATTTAACACTCAATCTCAAAATCAATATCAATCTTTAAAATGATAGTTTCGTGTGGATGGGTTCCCTTTTGTATAATTACGTCCAATTTTGAACCTAATTGTTAGTTGTGAAAGGAATACCTAGTGCCAAATTTCGTTTGTTAAAATCAGTAAGACAAAGGAAATGCTACTTTATAATTTACATGGAAGGTTTAAATTCTATTGAAGCAAACTGTGCATTGTAATGCACATTAGGTCTTACGAGGTTATTCATAATCCTGTAAGGTCGTGTAAACATTAGGCATCTATACAGGGTGTTTTTTATATCATTAGCCATATTGCAATGCAATATGTGTTGGGTAAAGGCGTAAAAAAATATTTGGTAAAACAAAAATAATCCATTTTTCATTATCCTTTTTGTTATAGATTTTTTTTTAAATACCATTATCTAACGAATGTTTGGTCACTATGATCACTTGCTTAATTTGCGTACTGCCCCACCATCTCATAACTGCCAAATCAGGTTGGAAAGGGTGTTTGAGTTTGCAACTTTAATTAACCCGCATAAGGTAACTAATTCAATGCGTTATAACGTACGTAACAAGTTTCCTACGCGTGGTGGGGAATGGAGGTGGAGCTTAACTTGCAGGTAAATCCCACGAGACAGCATTATCAGTCTATCGCATACAGTACTAATAATGAGGGTATTTTGAGTTGCGCGCCGATCTGAGGGTAGTTTGACTCGAGCGCGTTCACGCAAGCGCACTCCTTCTTTGTTTACAGAGTGCTGTACAAATGGCACATGGCATCTTGCGATCAGCCGAGCCAGCATAATTTGACCTCAAGAACGAAGTAACTTAAATGTTCCGTCATACAAACGCGTACTGGTTTATCTCAGATATCGATTCTAATGCACTCTCTAAGCAAATTGAATTGTTGATGACGACGAGCAGGTACAGGTAGGTATGCGCTTGGGCAGTTTTAATCAAATAACAATCGTGTGTGCATGTAGTTAGGACATTTTATTCATTGTTTAGTGCCGATGGTGGGGTGAGTGACGTCGGCTGATCGGTGCTTGTGACGAACTCCTGATTGGCTAAGAATTGACTACTCAAACCTGCTACCCTTTTGTCTGCCATCGAATCGCAAGTATTAAAACAAACTTGCCTAGTGACCACAAATTATGTTTTTGCCGGTTAAAAAACGGGAAAAAAAAACTAAAAAAAAGTGTCACTTTTTTTACAAAAATGTTGTGTACTGGTGATCGCGAATGACATATCCAAATTTGGCTAACGACATAACAAACACCCTGTATGTTTTACCTTAACTGGACTAGCCAGCTGCTTAGTAATCTAATTTGATTTGTGGCGTGCGACGATTAAATAAGTAATGAAAAGTAGGTAGGTACAATACAGTCGACTACAAAGAAAGTTTAAGATTACAAGTGTTTCTTTTTGTGTAGTGTTACTGGATAAAATATTATCTCTGTAGTACACCGACTTGGTGCCAATAGAACAGTCTCGGGGAACCCATTCGATTTAAAAAAATCGGTGAACCGATTCTCGGAGATGTCGAGTAAAATAGACACAAGAAATTCGAATAGAGAACCTTCGTTTTAAAGTCATTTAAAAAGTAATCACAGTTCAGGGTATGTATTTAATACGGGTTATGAATTAAACATAAAAAATTGTATTTATCGAGGCAACCACTAAAGAAGAATGAAGTAGGTACCTAATACTTGTACATATTATAATATGTTATAATTATAAATCGGAGTGTCTAGTAAGTTTCACAAAATCTGAACCAATATTACAGATAATATTCTCAAAAGTATTAGTTATCTGTCTGCAATCTGCAAAATCCTTAATCTAAAGTGACTTTTTTTTAATTTTTTATTATTTGTTTTTATACCACGTCGGTGGCAAACAAGCATAGGGCCCGCCTGATGGAAAGCAGTCACCGTAGCCTATGGGCGCCTGCAACCCCAGGGGTGTCACATGCGCGTTGCCGACCCAATAAAAACTTGTACACTCCTCTTTTGAAGAACCCCATACTGTAGTCCAACGGGAAAACCTCGGCAGGGAGCTCATTCCACAGACGGACCGTCCGCGGGAGGAAGTTCCTCTGAAACCGCACGGTGCGCGACCATTTAGGTTGCAAGGTGTGAGGATGAGCGCCCAGTCGGTGGCGAGCGGTGCGATGATGAAAAGTGGACGTTGGCATCATGTCGAACAGTTCTTCAGAGCACAGCCCATTGTACAGACGATAGAACACACATAAGGAGGTGAAGTCTCTCCTTAGACTTAAGGGTTCAATACCGCCTGTGAGTCTGGGATCGTCGACTATTCGGACAGCTCGTCTCTGAACCGAGTCAAAGTGTAGTAGACTACACTCACAACTGACCTGCCTAGTTAGCTTAGTAACTCTGGGTTTTGGGTTCGAATATACAGGGTGTTCGTTTCAATTTGCGATAAATTAAACAGGTTACTTGGGACATTAATGGAAGTTGTCTGGTATATCGGCTTTTGGAAAATTCGATAAAAAATATATTTTTTTGTTTTCATACATAATAAACGAAATGGTAAGTGTGAGAGAACCTTAAGAATAAAATAAAAGTTAATCTCAGGTGACTGACGGCACATGTCAAAATAAGTAACATTAGAATGTAATAAAGGTTGCAATACACATGTTCAGTGATTAAACTTATTTTTTTAATAACTCAATAACGGTAAGAGTTAAAACACGAGTTTCTTAGAGAAATTAATTATATTTGACCTAAATAAGCTTCCCTTAAATTTATAGCATATGAAGAAAAACACGCTGTATAGGTACACAAAATAGGTTCCTTGGTCGTGTTTTAAGTATATTTAGGTATTTATATTGTTACGCCGATGGCATGATAAAAACTACAAATATGATTTTAGACACGTTAGAAGCGTTTTCAGCAGGCTGAAATGCGTTTTCAGGCCGTTTCAGAAGGCGTTTTCAGGACCCCTTTTGAGCCTCTCAAGTACAAATCGGTATATAGCTAAATTTCCAATAGGAGTGAAAGAGAAAGCACTATTAGATAGAGACAGCACGAAAGAATGTTCTGGAAAGATGTGAACGAGACAGCTATAGAGAGAACATTCTGGACGGGTGTGAAAGAGAAACCTGTAGAAAGAGACAGCGATACTCTAGAATGTTCGCGCACCTAACTCGGGAACTTTCTAGAGTCGAATCTTCTCGTACTTTGTAGATTTGAGTGGCTGGTATAAATACACAGCATGACCCGGCCGGGAGTAGTTTCAATTGAGACAGCGAAGAGATAACATCAAGAGCGAAAACTGCGATTCTAACGGCGAGTTTGAGAGTGTAAAAGTGAAACAGTGTGACGTGTTAAGTGTGTGATCAGTGTTTTAGTTTGGTGTTTGTTCTTTTAATTAGTAATTAAAGTCTCAGTTTTAATTAGTGGCTTATTTATACATTTTCTATAGAAAACCCACCCCACGAACGTAACATTTGGTGTCAGAAGCGGGATAGAAAATGGGTATAACGCCACGTGACAACGAGACCGAGCCAAAAGGAGTTGTGACCCGGAGCCAAACTGCACGTGAGGAACCTGCAGCGCAGGAGGATATTGCAGTACGTGAAGAGCCTCCAGCATGTGAGGATACTGCATCTAAGCCCGGTCCGTCTGGCTTGCAGGCTAAGAGTACTCAAGACGTAGACCTCAGAACTATTCTGATTCTCCTGAAGGAGCAGTTGCGGAAACAAGAAGAACAGTCGCGGAAACAAGAAGAACAGTCGAAATTGATTCTTCAAGAGTTGCACAAGGCTGCTACTGAATGGAAGCAAGAAATGTACGAAGTCCAAGGGAAGCTCAGTGACATGGAGAACAAGATTCATGTTGTAGAGGAAGCGGTTGAGCGTCGCCTCCAGAAGCTTGAATTAAAAGTAGCTAGTGGCATCAGTACCTGCGCACCCGAGATATCTGTGCCGGGAGGTGGAAAATTTAAGGCACCTCCTTTTGATGGAACATCTTCGTGGGCGGCGTACAAGATACAGTTTGAGTCCGTGTCTAAAGCAAATGGTTGGAGTAAGGAGCAAGCGATGACGGCTCTGACGCTGGCACTTCGTGACGAGGCTCTCACAATTCTAGAAGCTCTTGGAAAAGAGCAAACTTACGACCGGCTTCTAGAAGCATTAGAAGCCCGTTACGGAGACAGTCATCTGGAACATGTCTACCGAGCTCAGCTGAAAGACAGAACGCAGGGACGTAATGAGACATTGCAACAATGGGCCCTGGAAATTGAAAAGCTGGTCAAAAAGGCATACTTCAGCTGACTCTTTGATAAAAACCATGCTGGTGCAGGCATTTGTTGATGGGATCCGAGATTTGGAAGTAAGGGCGGCAGTACGACTAGGGCACCACGAAAGCCTTAAGGATGCCGTAGCTCATGCCCTAGAAGTTGAAGCTGTACGCCAAGATCCATCAAGATCGTATAAGCTACTTGAGGTATCTGCTAGGGAGCCGATTGCACCTCGTCGGGAGTTTGGGCCACGATGTTACCATTGTGGAGGACGTGGCCATATACAAACTAGTTGCCTGAAAAGAAGGATTGCATCTCATCGGGAGGTTGGGCCGCGATGTTACCATTGTGGAGAACGGGGCCATATACAAACTAGTTGCCCGAAAAGAAGCAGCAGGAGAGAACGGGATGAATCCCCTGTGACCAGAAATAAGGGCTCTGTACGACCAGAGCCGCAGCAGGGAAACGAGTAAGAGCCAGGACTAAGGGACGAGTGCTGGCTGGAGGTCGAAATGTCCCTGTAGTGATCTCACAAGTCAACGACGGGAATAGTCTGGTCGTCAAGGGAGAAATTGGTGGAATACCATGTAACCTTACTATCGACACCGGAGCTTCTCGGACGGTGATTAATCATTGGCTTCTGAAACACCTGACTCGAGGTCATGTAGTCCAGCCGACGCATCTACAGCTGCTTACAGCCACTGGCCAGTATATTCCCATCAAGGGAGAGACAGGAGTGGATTTAAGAATTGGCAAGCACATTTATCGGCACAAAGTGATTGTTGCCGACATAATTGATGACTGTATTATTGGACTAGATTTTATGAGGTGCCATGGTTATAAAATTGACATGGAAGTTGGAGTCCTGAAAACTAGATTTGATGAGGTTCCAATGGAAGGAAGAATTAGTGGGAATGTTTACTGCTCTAGAAGACCTGTTCTCCTACCAAAGGCACAGGTTCGAGTCCCAGTGCGTTTACCAGGAACAGCAAGTCAGGGAGGGCGTCGATGTGTAGTTGTGGAAAAAGTATCCAACGGTAAACCATGGATGGCAGCTCGTACAGTGGTTACGAAGATCAATGACGTTACGTATCGGATACGGAGGAATTTACGAAGCCCATGCAAGATTGTTCACGTTGACCGGCTCGCCAAATACCACGGAAATAATGATGCTCGGGACGAGCATGTCTTAGGAGGGGGTAGTGTTACGCCGATGGCATGATAAAAACTACAAATATGATTTTAGACACGTTAGAAGCGTTTTCAGCAGGCTGAAATGCGTTTTCAGGCCGTTTCAGAAGGCGTTTTCAGGACCCCTTTTGAGCCTCTCAAGTACAAATCGGTATATAGCTAAATTTCCCATAGGAGTGAAAGAGAAAGCACTATTAGATAGAGACAGCACGAAAGAATGTTCTGGAAAGATGTGAACGAGACAGCTATAGAGAGAACATTCTGGACGGGTGTGAAAGAGAAACCTGTAGTAAGAGACAGCGATACTCTAGAATGTTCGCGCACCTAACTCGGGAACTTTCTAGAGTCGAATCTTCTCGTACTTTGTAGATTTGAGTGGCTGGTATAAATACACAGCATGACCCGGCCGGGAGTAGTTTCAATTGAGACAGCGAAGAGATAACATCAAGAGCGAAAACTGCGATTCTAACGGCGAGTTTGAGAGTGTAAAAGTGAAACAGTGTGACGTGTTAAGTGTGTGATCAGTGTTTTAGTTTGGTGTTTGTTCTTTTAATTAGTAATTAAAGTCTCAGTTTTAATTAGTGGCTTATTTATACATTTTCTATAGAAAACCCACCCCACGAACGTAACAATATCATAGACATAGACATGAAACATAATATAACATCGCCTAATTAAATACTCACATCAGAAGCTTTAACCTCGTAAGGCCCAATGTACATTACAATGTACACTCCACTTCAATGAAATTTAAACCTTTCATGTACTTAATTAAGTCATATTTTCTTTCCCAAGTAACAAAAGCGAATCTAAAAAGGGGATATTAGATATCTAATAGACTTCGATTTGATTGTCTACCATAAGAGTAACATTGCCCCCAAGCTATCTTCAATAACGCTTATAAATAGTCTATAGTAAAGTGGGCACAACCTTGTAACTATTCATAAGTCTCCCTCTAGAAACCACGAATAGACAGAGTTAAGAATTAAACATTGTCAAATAGACTTAAGGCATTCTTCTAGAGTCTTTCTATACTATTTATAGACCACGATATGCACTAGTAGATGGTTAATAGATAAGCTTGAGAGCTAAACAGAAGTATTTACCTGAGAAGTTTTAAAACCAAATTAACTCAACCCTGCCAACCTTAAGAAAGATTTTAATAGAAATAGACAACGATACGTATAATGGCGCATATCTCAAAAGAATAATGCTAAGGTAATATTACAAAATGGCGTGACAAATTTCTAACTTCTTATTTTATGCGCCTAGTTTTCATCGGCTAATACTGATACTTAAACTTGCAAAACTTGGTGCGGATGAAAGTCTCTCGCTGAATTTGTGTAAAACTCTCTTTAAATAAGAGCGCCCGCTTTAAATGTAATATTTAATAAAACATTAACCAAATATAAAAATATTAAAAAAAATAATATTGTGTTTATATGTTTAAGCGATTTGTTTCATTCATAATATAGTATATTAAAAAGTATAGGACGATTTGTTACAGAGAATATATTCATAAAAGTACAAAAACAAGCCAAAAAATAGTTCGCTACAATAATTTCACAAAATATTAGGCAGTAAAAATGGCGTCTAGTTAAACTTGTCTAGAAAAATAATTTCTTTAAAACAAACTTTCTAAAGAATAGTCTGTAGTATAGCTTTAGTAAATGACAAGACTATTTTTACTTGTTGCAAACCAAACTTCCTAGTCGAGGAATAAACTGGTTTATGAGTGGTTTAAGATTACCTATAAACTGCCATTTTTGTATACTGTTTTAACTTCTCACAGTATTTCTAGACATCAATCAGAGAACTGGCATTTTGAGTGCGTTGTGTATCATTTTGGATGGATTAGGGTCTCACCAAACTAGTCCGCGCCGTTTCGGCTAATCGCGTACGGAAAAAGCTTTATGTCAACGCAATAAGAGCGAGGATATCGTAAATCGGCTCGGCCCACGCGAAACGACGTGTTTCGACGGGAAAACGGCGTTTTGCCGTAAAGCTGTTCGCATTCGTACGACCCCGTTTGCAGCCTAACGCACACGTTTGCATTCCTAAATCTCCTAATACCGCCGTACGCTGCCGGAAAGAGTTGAACGGCTCCGATCACGGCCGAGTACCTACGATAAGGACCGGTCAGAGCTGGCGGAAGCCGTTCAGCGTCTTCGACGGCCGAACGTAGCTGACGACGGCCGAAAAGAGCCGATGACGGCCGAAGTAGCTACTGATGCGTTTGTATTTATTCATTTGAATTATTACCCACATTAAAATCTGCAATAGATCTGACAACACGAAGTAATACTGTCGTAATCATACACGTCTGTTCAATTTCAAACTAGTTACTAACAACTAGTCTCCAAAAATGAGATTTACGATTGCCGATCACCCGCTGTCCTATCTATCTGTTCGTCGGACTCAGCGGCTGTACGCGTGCTGTCTGACGTCTCGACGGCAGGACGGAGCACGGGAGAGCCGATCGCCGCTTTACAACTGTTACGGTAGCAAATCGCAGCCGATCGAGCGTTTCCACGGCCGTACGCCGCCGTCCGCGGTTGAACGCAGGTGTTCAACCGCGGAGACGGTCGATCGGCTAAATGCGAATAGTGTGGTGTAAAACACTCGGCGAAAGCCGACTCCGCGTCGATTGGTTTAGTGAGACCCTTAATGCAGAACGAATTCAAGAAATTACCTTCTTAAAGAAATTTGTTTTTTATTTGTTGACAATATGAAATAATGTAATGGTATAATCGCAACTTCGCGCCGCCGGCGTGCGCGTGTGCGGAGTAGTCGCGAGACGCACGTCTTGACATGTTGAATTGTTTGGTGTATCCACGGTTCACTCGGCCGATTTGTAGCAGTTTTAATGTGTTATGTTTAATTTTATCAGTGTATTTGAAGAGGGTGGAAAGTTTATTTTTTGTGGATCGTATTAAATTAGGTAGATATATCTAAATTATCATATTCGTACCTATCTGTATAAAGTTTCCCCGATTTCTAAGAATGAACATTTGACACGCATTGTTTATTTATTTATAGGTAGATGGAACCATTTCGTAATTAAAATTATTGTCTAATCTTTATTTATTATTTTAATAATCTTACCCGCTTAATTCATGAGTCGCAAATCAGAATCGGAAGTCCTTTTGCTCCTTCTCTGTATTTTCTTCTATTTTTAAATATTTGCTGACTCTCCGACGAAAGCCACCAGATCTTTTAATTTGTTTTACTGTCTCGATTGCATAAAGCCAGCTGATCTAGTAAAATTGCACTTATTTACATTATCTTTAAGCAAATAAACACTGGAACCACTATTTCACTAACATATTATTAGACTTACTGAAAGATATCTACAAAAGTAGTTTATGTAGACTTTAGTCTTTTTATAAACAAACATAAAAATACCACTAGCTAATACGGAATATCTGTAGAAAGTAAAAACTTAACATTTACCATCTTATCTAATAAAATACTGGAAAATAGGTACCTTTAGGCTTTATTGACTATTTATAGAACAATATGTCCTAAGATAATCGTCATAACTAGAAATGTACTTAAAATACGTGTTCTATAGATCAAATCATCTAAAAAAAATCAAATATGAGAAAAGATATACTATAAGGATACTTTTTCTTCATAGAAACCATTTATAGAAAGCCCTTATCTAAAAATAAACTGCGAATACACTATCAATAGATAAATTCGTTTTAAGCCTTCAGGCTCATGTTACTTGGGTTGTTTCATTGATTTTACAAACAAACGAAACTCACCATTATTGCGTACATAGCAAGGTTCTAAATAAGATTTAGAAAATAGTATGGTGGGCCTTACGAGGTTAACTGAGCTTACCGTGGGACTAGGTCGATGTGATAGGATAACCCAGGTTATGCAAATGATATTTATATTATTCCTGTTTGTTTCAGAAGACCAAATAAAAATGAAATGGCGAAACTTAAGAGACCAGTTCTCGAGAGAAGTAAAAAAGAATCCAGTAGGAGAAGACGGAGTTCCAACAATAGAAAAATACAACGGCAAATGGGCATATTATGAACCATTAACATTCCTCAAGGAAAATGTGCACTGGAGTCCTGGTGATGATATGAAACTTGAAGACAGTCAGGATGGCTATAGTAACTGTAATTTGAAAAGAGAAACTGATATCAGCGTTATAATAAAGAGAGATCCTGATATAGACGAGGATCTTGAGAGAGATATTGAAGGCGATCATTTCTTAGATCCTTTAGAAGCTTTAGAAGTTCAAGAAGACACGTCCGATTCAAACTTAATGAATGCAGAAACCAATGAAGTACCTAGAAAAAGGTTTTGCCAAAGAAAAGAAAGATATGGCTTGAGACAAGATATGTCAAATATAGGAATACAAGTACCTAGAACGAGTAGAGAAATCGATGATGACTTGCATTTTGTTTTATCTTTAGTACCATATTTGAGACGGTTAGATCCTTTAAGAAAATTGATAATAAGGAATGAAATACAGAATTTGTTGATAGGGGAGTTGATGGAATCGAATTCCGAGTCGTATACAACGAAAAGAAACAAATAAAGGTTATCAGTCAAGTTCACGATTCACAATTATATATTTTCTAGCAAATTTTCGTGGAATCTCATAGTTACATAATTATTTTTCTATGTGTGCTAAGTATGGAACAAGTAGCTTTAAAATTTTAAAAACACAACACATACAATTAACAGACATCAAAATCACCTACTTACAGTTGACAACTGAAAAATATACGTAAAATTTAAGATTCAAAGTGTAAGAACTAGTTCAATACGATACAAGTGCGAAAAAAAATAAGATAAAAAAAAGTGGTGATAAATGAAAACACGACCGAAAGGACTGTTTAAATTGACACGAGTTATGAATTCTCTTTTTGCACGTGTATCGTACCCACGACGACGTCTTTAAGTACAGGGGTCCATTTCTCAAAAGCTTGTAACTTACAAGTGGAAGTCTCCTTTTGACACTATTAATTACATAAGGATAAGCTACAAGCTTTCGAAAAATGGGCCCCTGATGGCCCTCTGATGTTTCGCTCTGAAAACCCTCTCATACTAATGCGGAAAGAAGCACCATCTGTACTTAAAATATTAATGAAGTCAAATACCGCCATTGGTGTGAAATTGTGAACGGCGCAATTTTATGAAGACTTTATAACCGTCAGTATTTGATCAGGTACAATTTAAGATTCTCAACACTTTATGTCAATCATAAAATAAATCAAAGACAAAGTGCGCTAAAGTTTGGAAAAGGATGCTTTTGACATTTTAACGTACTGCGTAATATTTTTGTAGAATTTCTGAAAAAAAGCTCTTTTATAATCTGGATGATTATTATTTTTAACGCAAACAAGTCTATTATAAAGCTAAATACGTTAATTTAATTATTTGATTACGATTTGAAGTAGATTCTTGACAGCAAGTGGTGCTACAAATTTTGTTTATTAAATAAAAGATTTTTCTAAAAAACATGTCTTATTTTCCTGTTTCTCGTCTAAAATAGCTTGACCAAGTGCTAATTAATCACAATCCATTAAGTGGGCTTGAATTGTAAATTCATTATAGCATGCACACACTTAGCGTTTCAAACGCGACGTTTTTTGTCGATTTAGTAACATCGTTTCTGATTATTTATGTTGTTAACGTGCTTTCTTACAGGGAATAAATTTATTTGATGGAGTAAAATCGGTTTCATCAACGCGTATAATATCTATACAATTGTGCACCTTATTTCAATACAGTAAGTGCACACTTCCTTATGAACTCAACTGTAGAACATTTGACCAAGGAAATACAACAAACTAGATTTGTAAAATATTAATCTAAATAAAGGTGCACATTGTGCACAGACAACAGGATTATTTCTTGCTAATGACTCAAGTAGCAACTGAGATAAACTAACGAAACTTACGAGACGTTATATTATGGACGAATCAACTTTTCTCTTATTGCCATGGTTACGGTCAAATGATGTACGCTGATTTAATGCAAAATTATGCTACTTAAATTATACACACATGCATATAGTTCATGTTTGTAGGTGGCCCATTAAGGAAAAGGCTAGTAAAGTTTAAAAAGTCAACCATTCAACCATAAGTAACTAGACATTTTCAGTAGAGCATACAGGCCGGATCCAGAACTTCGTTTAGGGGGGGCGGTCATTAACCTACGATATGATAGTATTTTATACGTAAAACAGCTCCTAGGCATACCTAA